>JAWRYS010000079.1:0-15000 GCA_034769895.1 Magicicada septendecula
ACCGCCGCGCCTTCCTACTCGTCGGGGCCTAAGGGCCCGGACCCCGCGAGGGGCCCGGCCTCTGTGCCGCCGACGGCCGAGTATAGGCACGACGCTACAGCGCCATCCATTTTCAGGGCTAGTTGCTTCGGCAGGTGAGTTGTTACACACTCCTTAGCGGATTCCGACTTCCATGGCCACCGTCCTGCTGTCTTAAGCAACCAACGCCTTTCATGGTTTCCCATGAGCGTCGTTTAGGCGCCTTAACTCGGCGTTTGGTTCATCCCACAGCGCCAGTTCTGCTTACCAAAATTGGCCCACTTGGCGTTCAAGGATCCGAAGCTCCGGCTTCATGGAGGCAGGTCCAAGCATGCCGGAGTTCTCACCCATTTAAAGTTTGAGAATAGGTTGAGGCCGTTTCGGCCCCAATGCCTCTAATCATTCGCTTTACCGCATGAGACTCCCTCCGAACGCCAGCTATCCTGAGGGAAACTTCGGAAGGAACCAGCTACTAGATGGTTCGATTAGTCTTTCGCCCCTATACCCAGCTTTGACGATCGATTTGCACGTCAGAATCGCTACGGACCTCCACCAGGGTTTCCCCTGGCTTCGTCCTGGCCGGGCATAGTTCACCATCTTTCGGGTCCCAACGTGTACGCTCTTGGTGCGCCCCGCCTCGGCTTAGGAGAACGGGACGCCCCGGGAGTGCGGGGCGCCGCCGCGTGGACGGTACGCCCATCCTCCCTCTTAGTCTGGGGCGGGCCCTCGCGGGCCCGCCTTTGATTTCACTTCGCCTTTGGGTTTAGTACGAGCCCAATGACTCGCGCACATGTTAGACTCCTTGGTCCGTGTTTCAAGACGGGTCGGACGAGTGCCCGAAGCTGAAGCGTCGCTGACCGGCGCCGCCGTCCGTCCGAGGCCTGCGGCAGCTCGACAGCGGGACGGCCGCGGACGCGGACGCTGGGTCCGCGACCGCGGGGCCGCCCCGGCTCGCGCCGAGCCTCCGACGCCTTAAAGGCGGCGTTGCGCCTGCGTTCGCTACCGTCGAGCGTTTAGGCCGGAACACCCGGGGCCCGGGCGGCGCGTGGCCGCCCGGACTTCCACCGGGGCCGTAGACCGTCGCCCAACGGGTCGCGACGTGTCGTCGGGGAGAAGTGCGGCCCTCCGCGGCCGGAACGCCCGCGCGGCTCGAGCGGCCGCCGTCGCGCGCCGAACCGACTTGCGCCGGTCCGGGCTGACGGGACCGTCTCGCCGCGGCGGGGCCCGGACGCGCGGGAGGGCGTGAATCTCCCCGTGCGTGTTTTCGGGTCTCTTCCGTTTACCCCTGAACGGTTTCACGTACTGTTGAACTCTCTCTTCAAAGTTCTTTTCAACTTTCCCTCACGGTACTTGTACTCTATCGGTCTCGTGGTAGTATTTAGCCTTAGATGGAGTTTACCACCCACTTAGGGCTGCACTCTCAAGCAACCCGACTCTAAGGAGAGACCCACCCGGAACCGGCGGAGGCCGCCACGGGCCTGGCACCCTCTGCGGGCAGTGGCCCCGTTCAAGATGGACTTGGACGCTCCGCCGAGGCCCCGGTTGTGCGGGTCCTCCCTAACACCACATTTCCCTGCGAGCGGCGCCCGCGGGATTCGGTGCTGGGCTCTTCCCTGTTCGCTCGCAGCTACTGGGGGAATCCTTGTTAGTTTCTTTTCCTCCGCTTAGTAATATGCTTAAACCGAGCGGGTAGTCCCGCCCGATCCGAGGTCGTGAGTGCGAGTTCGAGCGGGGAAGCCGTGCTCTCCCCCGCCCCGGTAGCCGGATCCGCCGCACCGCGAGCCCGCGACGACGTGTCGCCCTTTCGGGAGATATTACGTCACGCGGGGCGCGGGCTACGACCCGACCGCCGCTGGCCCGGCCCGCTAAGGCCGGGATCGTTTTTCAGGGGACGCCGGCTTGCCGCCGGCGAAGATCCCCCACGATCGCGTCCCTTCTCGGCGACGACTCGCTAAACGATCCGGGCGCCTGGACGCCCGGACGTTTTTTAGGTTGCACCGACCCTCGGACGGGCGTGGCCCTCGGAATAGAATCCCCAGGGCCGCAGTGTGCGTTCGAAACGTCGATGTTCATGTGTCCTGCAGTTCACACGACGACGCGCATTTTGCTGCGTCCTTCATCGACCCACGAGCCAAGTGATCCACCGTTCAGGGTAGTGTTTGAGATTTTTAATTTCTTTTGTCCCATTTGTTGTCCCGGCGAGACTTCCGGTTGCCGGGTTTTTTCAAGAAACCGGCAAGAAAAACTTTTTTATTATTGGCGTCCCATTTGTTGTCCCGGCGAGACTTCCGGTTGTCCAGGTTTTTTTTAAGAAACCGGCAAGAAAAACTTTCATTTTTGGCGTCCCATTTGTTGTCCCGGCGAGACTTCCGGTTGTCCAGGTTTTTTTAAGAAACCGGCAAGAAAAACTTTCATTTTTGTCGTCTCATTTGTTGTCCCGGCGAGACTTCCGGTTGTCCAGGTTTTTTTTTAAGAAACCGGCAAGAAAAACTTGTATTTCTGGCGTCCCATTTGTTATCCCGGCGAGACTTCCGGTTGCCCAGGTTTTTCAAAAAACCGGCAAGAAAAACTACAATCTGCCGTCCCATTTGTTATCCCGGTCAGACTTCCGGTTGCCCAGGTTTTTTTCGAGAAACGGGCAAGGAAAACTACTACTTCTGGCGTTCCATTTGTTGACCCGGCGGAACTTCCGGTTAGCCGGAACCCCTCTCGAGGATCCGGCAGAGGCGTGCGTGTTGGCTTTCTCACACGCACGCGTATTTGCGTTACTGGCGGAGACCCGCCTAGCCAGCAAGGCGAGCCCCGACCGGGGCTCCGTCGGCCCGAGGCTTACCCGAAGGTTAGCGTTTCATGAGTGCGCGGGTCCTGCCCCCCGCGTAGACACTCTGCCTCGCACACGGGCCTCTGGAGCGTCGAGTCATTCTCCTTTCGTCCGCGCGTCGGGGCCCGAGCGTCCTGCCCGCCGCTCTAGTGGCGATCGAGCGGGAACAGCACGACGGGCCGATCCGACGGCGGACCCAAACCGTCCTCCGCTCCTGGTCGTTCGGGGCACGGTCCCGAAACGACCCGGCAGCGGGCCGGACCTCCAACACTTCGAACTGCAGCGCAAGCCGCGGGTCACGGGTGCGCTCGCCCTGTTTGTCGCCGGCCGCTCTGGCGCTGAACGCCGACGCGGACCGACGCGCACGACCGCGAAGCGGTCAGGCACTGCGCGTACCAGCGAGCACCGGCACTGTGGCCGGCGGCGCGCGTCCTGTCGGACACGGGCCTGAGCCAGACGCCCGCTTCGAGCCGAGGGCCGCGCTTGGGCTTCGTTTGCCCGCGGACGCCTCTGCCCGACCGGACGGCCTGTGGCAGCGGGGACTCTAATCCCTCCACCCTAAACATACGTCCCACCGGGCAGCTCTCGTTTAAGCTTATTGAGAGACGCAGTTCGGAGTGGGCTAAGATAGGCCGTGGTATCCGCCGCCGTGGGCTCGGCATGGCGACGTGCACGCCGCGGGCTACGGAGCACCTTCCAAATAGTTTGGGAGGCCTCCGCCTGCCTCTTGGCTTGTGTGTGCACGCCGCTGGACAACGGGGTCTCCCACCCCTTCCGCCTGCTCCGTACGTGCTACTGTCGCCTTATTATGCTGTCGAAGCACGCAGGAGGACGGTCGGTACAGGGAAACCGGGTCCGTTGCCCGCCTCGCCTGGCGTCGGCCGGGCTTTGGCGCCGGGGTGTCCACCGCTGAGAGCGGTGCCCCGCCGGCCATTCCACGGGCCGCCTGGCGTTAGCTCTTTAAGGTACAGGCGCTCGTGCCTTTCGGTCCCGTTTTTTTGTGCGGAGAAACGGGCCGTCCAAACTCCGGGGCGAGCGCGGAACCCGTGGCCGGCGCAGCGAGCCACAGTTCCGATCTCTGCGTTAATGATCCTTCCGCAGGTTCACCTACGGAAACCTTGTTACGACTTTTACTTCCTCTAAATGATCAAGTTCGGTCATCTTCCCGGTGGCATCGGCGGCCGCGGATGCGGCCGCCGCGCACCAGTCCGAAGACCTCACTAAATCATTCAATCGGTAGTAGCGACGGGCGGTGTGTACAAAGGGCAGGGACGTAATCAACGCGAGCTTATGACTCGCGCTTACTGGGAATTCCTCGTTCATGGGGAACAATTGCAAGCCCCAATCCCTAGCACGAAGGAGGTTCAACGGGTTGCCCGAGCCTTTCGGCCAGGGTATACACGCTGATTCCTTCAGTGTAGCGCGCGTGCGGCCCAGGACATCTAAGGGCATCACAGACCTGTTATTGCTCAGTTTCGTGCGGCTGAAAGCCGCCTGTCCCTCTAAGAAGATATTGATTTCGCCGGTAGCACTATTGTGGATACCGGAAATCGTCTATTTAGCAGGCTAGAGTCTCGTTCGTTACCGGAATTAACCAGACAAATCGCTCCACCAACTAAGAACGGCCATGCACCACCACCCACCGAATCAAGAAAGAGCTCTCAATCTGTCAATCCTTCCGGTGTCCGGGCCTGGTGAGGTTTCCCGTGTTGAGTCAAATTAAGCCGCAGGCTCCACTCCTGGTGGTGCCCTTCCGTCAATTCCTTTAAGTTTCAGCTTTGCAACCATACTTCCCCCGGAACCCAAAAGCTTTGGTTTCCCGGAAGCTGCCCGCCGAGTCATCGGAGGAACTTCGGCGGATCGCTGGCTGGCATCGTTTATGGTTAGAACTAGGGCGGTATCTGATCGCCTTCGAACCTCTAACTTTCGTTCTTGATTAACGGGAACATACTTGGCAAATGCTTTCGCTTAGGTTCGTCTTGCGACGATCCAAGAATTTCACCTCTAACGTCGCAATACGAATGCCCCCGACTGTCCCTATTAATCATTACCTCTGATTCCAAAAAACCAACAAAATAGAACCGAGGTCCTATTCCATTATTCCATGCACACAGTATTCAGGCCTAAATACGACCTGATTTGAGCACTCTAATTTGTTCAAAGTAAACGTGCCGGCCCACCTCGACACTCAGTGAAGAGCACCGCGGCGGGATTGAATCGGCGGACCGGGACACGCCGACGTGCTTCGGGGGCGAACCCCTACGCAGCGCCGACAGCCCGTACCGCCACCGGCAGGACGTCCCACAGACATGCCAGTTGACACCGACGGGCGGCGAACCGACAGCGTGGCACACAGATCCAACTACGAGCTTTTTAACCGCAACAACTTTAATATACGCTATTGGAGCTGGAATTACCGCGGCTGCTGGCACCAGACTTGCCCTCCAATTGGTACTCGTTAAAGTATTTAAAGTGTACTCATTCCGATTACGGGGCCTCGGATGAGTCCCGTATCGTTATTTTTCGTCACTACCTCCCCGTGCCGGGAGTGGGTAATTTGCGCGCCTGCTGCCTTCCTTGGATGTGGTAGCCGTTTCTCAGGCTCCCTCTCCGGAATCGAACCCTGATTCCCCGTTACCCGTTACAACCATGGTAGGCGCAGAGCCTACCATCGACAGTTGATAAGTCAGACATTTGAAAGATGCGTCGCCGGTACTGTGACCGTGCGATCAGCTAAAAGTTATCCAGAGTCACCAAAAGAGACGGCGCCGGCCGGAGCCGGACGCCGATCGGTTTTGATCTAATAAAAGCGTCCCTTCCATCTCTGGTCGGGACTTGTTTGCATGTATTAGCTCTAGAATTACCACAGTTATCCAAGTAACTGTTTAAGATCCAAGGAACCATAACTGATTTAATGAGCCTTTTGCGGTTTCACCTTAGTGCGGCATGTACTGAGACTTGCATGGCTTAATCTTTGAGACAAGCATATGACTACTGGCAGGATCAACCAGGGAGCGCGCGAGTCCGTTCTCTTCGGACGCGCGCCCCGATATTTTTTTCGGGGCGACCGGCGCGGCTCCCGCGTTCGCGGGGCCGGCCGGGACCTCACTTTGTGCGCGGAAGGCGGGGGTTCGCTACTCGCTGCGGATCGCAAGATCCGCCGCTCATGCTAGCCCTTCCGCCTTGCCGGCGCTTTATGGCTTATACGTTCTGTCGAGGGAGCATGGCCTCCCTCGCCTTTTCGTGTATACAAGCGTTTACCTCGGTCGCTTCGACCGTTTCCCGGACCGCTCTGGGCGGCCACGGCTTTGTCAGTCTCGTTCGTTTAACAGACGCCCGGGTCTCAGACTGGGCTTAGCGCTCAACGACTTTTCACGGCGGGTCAGTTTCGTACGGGCACTGCCCGTAGCGAACGTCCGCCTGGTTAGGTTTGCCGCGTAAGAGCAGTAGGCGCCTAGCCGTTTGCGCTTTCGCGCCCGGTTTCGGCTGCCTGCGCCCGCGACGGTGCTGTGGGTCGCCTTTAGTTTATCCAGCCCCGCGGCGATTGAGGCTGTTCCCGGAATACCGGGAATCTGGGCGGACGTCAGTTTTTTTAGGTCAGCCCGACGTTCCAAGAGGCTACCCCTCTGATCGGCGGACCGATCGAGGCCCTAAGCGTTCGGCGAACCGACCGCGAAGGGTGCAGAGGCCGGATTCCCCGACACTGCCCGGAGGCTGTCGGGAAAAACAGGTAACGGGTCCGAAAGGACCCGAACCACCTCTGGCGAGGCCGACTTCCTCGTAGCGGCGTCGAGGCCGCGAGGAAGACAGGACTGTGTCGGCGGATCTCCTTGTACGGATAATCGGCTGTTTCGACACCGTCCACCTCTTGCGCCGGAGAGCCCGTCGTTGCCGCGCACGAATGCGAGCACGGCGGGCATCTCCAGCGAGGCCGGCGACCGGGTAGCGAGAGCGAATCTCGACCGCGGCCGCCCGTCAATCGGTCTCCGGAATTCCCAAATTCCTTCTAGGCACGCTGAACCTACGACTTCATGGGCCGACGGGAACAACAAAGCATTGGCCGGAACGGACGTGCCTCCTTTGCCTCGGGGTCTCGCGGCTGGTGGACAGCCGACTTGACCGGAGCAGTCGAGACACGACCGGTCACGACTCGGCAGAGTTTACCCAGACGACCACTGAAGCCGGCGAGTTTCAACATAACCGAGTCGGAACTGACAATTTCCGTGTGACCTCATGACACCTCAAAGAGGTGTAGGTTTGTCTGAAGCATAGTTCTAAGAATTGTGCTCCAGTACAACTCACACTTCTGTGAAAGCCGCCGAAAAAGTAAGGTCGATCGCCGAGAACGAGCAATCGCTTCTCCCCACTTTGACAAAGTGGGGAGATGTCTGAAGTGACGCGGAAAATCAGCGCTCGAATCCGGCCAAAGAGATTCTCAAATCTCTAGGACTTGGTCAGAGACCTCCCGGGGTACGGGAGGTTCTCCGAAGCCCGGGAAAGCCGTCGACATGTCGGGCGAGGCGCTCGGTCTCTGGCCCGGCCGTCTTCCGCGGGATCCGACCTAAGACTCCCCGGGTTCCGTGGACGGACTCCGGGGAAGACCAGTCGGACGACTCCCGCGCTATTCACTACGCGGGAGGCTTCCGCCGATGCCGGGACACCGCCTGATTTTTTCCGACATCCTGGCCGGTCGAACTCCCGCGGTAGGACTCGGTCAGATACCTCCCCGGGGTACGGGAGGTTCGCCGAAGCCCGGGAAAGCCGTCGACATGTCGGGCGAGGCGCTCGGTCTCTGGCCCGGCCGTCTTTCGCGGGATCCGACCTAAGACTCCCCGGGTTCCGTGGACGGACTCCGGGGATGACCCGTCGGACGACTCCCGCGCTATTCCCTACGCGGGAGGCTTCCACCGATGCCGGGACACCGCCTGATTTTTCCGGCATCCAGGCCGGTCGAACTCCCGCGGTAGGACTTGGTCAGATACCACCCCGGGGTACGGGAGGTACACCGAAGCCCGGTAAAGCCGTCGACATGTCGGGCGAGGCGCTCGGTCTCTGGCCCGGCCGTCTTTCGCGGGATCCGACCTAAGACTCCCCGGGTTCCGTGGACGGACTCCGGGGAAGACCCGTCGGACGACTCCCGCGCTATTCCCTACGCGGGAGGCTTCCACCGATGCCGGGACACCGCCTGATTTTTCCGGCATCCAGGCCGGTCGAACTCCCGCGGTAGGACTCTGTCAGATACCTCCCCGGGGTACGGGAGGTACACCGAAGCCCGGTAAAGCCGTCGACATGTCGGGCGAGGCGCTCGGTCTCTGGCCCGGCCGTCTTTCGCGGGATCCGACCTAAGACTCCCCGGGTTCCGTGGACGGACTCCGGGGATGACCCGTCGGACGACTCCCGCGCTATTCCCTACGCGGGAGGCTTCCACCGATGCCGGGACACCGCCTGATTTTTCCGGCATCCAGGCCGGTCGAACTCCCGCGGTAGGACTTGGTCAGATACCACCTCGGGGTACGGGAGGTACACCGAAGCCCGGTAAAGCCGTCGACATGTCGGGCGAGGCGCTCGGTCTCTGGCCCGGCCGTCTTTCGCGGGATCCGACCTAAGACTCCCCGGGTTCCGTGGACGGACTCCGGGGATGACCCGTCGGACGACTCCCGCGCTATTCCCTACGCGGGAGGCTTCCACCGATGCCGGGACACCGCCTGATTTTTCCGGCATCCAGGCCGGTCGAACTCCCGCGGTAGGACTTGGTCAGATACCACCTCGGGGTACGGGAGGTACACCGAAGCCCGGTAAAGCCGTCGACATGTCGGGCGAGGCGCTCGGTCTCTGGCCCGGCCGTCTTTCGCGGGATCCGACCTAAGACTCCCCGGGTTCCGTGGACGGACTCCGGGGAAGACCCGTCGGACGACTCCCGCGCTATTCCCTACGCGGGAGGCTTCCACCGATGCCGGGACACCGCCTGATTTTTCCGGCATCCAGGCCGGTCGAACTCCCGCGGTAGGACTTGGTCAGATACCTCCCCGGGGCACGGGAGGTACACCGAAGCCCGGGAAAGCCGTCGACATGTCTGGCGAGGCGCTCGGTCTCTGGCCCGGCCGTCTTTCGCGGGATCCGACCTAAGACTTCCCGGCTTCCGTGGACGGACTCCGGGGAAGACCCGTCGGACGACTCCCGCGCTATTCCCTCACGCGAGGTTCTCCGAAGAGACGGCGTTCTCGTGGACATAACACTGCAAGGGGTAGAGGAGCCGCGGCCCAAATCATTCACGGGAGCGGCTCTGCAGCGATACCGGGCTTTGGTTGCACAGATTCGGCAAAATCACAATTCCCGCGGCCCAAATCGTTCACGGGAGCGGCTCTGCAGCGATACCGGGCTTTGGTTGCACAGATCCGGCGAAATCACAAGTCCCGCGTGAACTTGTCCACGAGACCACACTACCCCCCATAGAGGTAGAGATTTGTCTGGAGCACAATTCCTACGTCGATTTTATGATAACACATATATACGAGCACGGATCCTTATTCTACACGTTATTCTGAGTGTTTTGAGTGGTGAGTCGGGCTCAGGGCGGTAAATAGTGACCGAATAATCGATTTACGAATTTCTAAAAACTGTTGGAACTTTGAAATTTTTGTTTAGGGATTTCCAGATAAGGGTATGCTGTGATACATGGATACTGTACAGGACATCGAAACTAAGACAATGGTACCGGTTTCGTGTTTCTACGGCCATCGATAGCCGATTTATTAAGGAAAAACGAAAGGTATAATCCGAAGCGGCAGTTCGGATTATGACTTTCATTTTGGGACTTAGAAATTTTTGTTTAGGGATTACCAGATAAGGGTATGCTGTGATACATGGATACTGTAGAGGACATCGAAACTAAGACAACGGTACCGGTTTCGTGTTTCTGCGGCCATCGATAGCCGATTTATTAAGGAAAAACGAAAGGTTCGGAGTATGACTTTCATTTTGGGACTTGGAAATTTTTGTGTAGGGATTACCAGATAAGGGTATGCTGTCGTACATGGATACTGCAGAGGACATCGAAACTAAGACAACGGTACCGGTTTCGTGTTTCTGCGGCCATCGATAGCCGATTTATTAAGTAAAAACGAAAGGTTCGGAGTATGACTTTCATTTTGGGACTTGGAAATTTTTGTGTAGGGATTACCAGATAAGGGTATGCTGTCGTACATGGATACTGCAGAGGACATCGAAACTAAGACAACGGTACCGGTTTCGTGTTTCTGCGGCCATCGATAGCCGATTTATTAAGGAACAACGAATGGTTCGGAGTATGACTTTCATTTTGGGACTTGGAAATTTTTGTGTAGGGATTACCAGATAAGGGTATGCTGTCGTACATGGATACTGCAGAGGACATCGAAACTAAGACAACGGTACCGGTTTCGTGTTTCTGCGGCCATCGATAGCCGATTTATTAAGGAAAAACGAAAGGTTCGGAGTATGACTTTCATTTTGTAGACAATTCGGTTCCCAGATAACGTAATGCAATTACCATTAGATATTGTAGGGCAAATCATAACTAAGAGAAAGACTTCAATCCCGTGTTCCTACGTCGACCGGAAGTCGATTCATGGGCGAATAATCGATATAAACGCGCGCGCGAATTGAGATAATATGGTTCTCAGACTAGGTAATGCTATGACCATAGGATATTTTAGGGGACGTCTAAACTAAGACAAAGACACCAATCTGACGTCCATACGTCTACGGGAAGTCGATTTATAAGCGAATAATCGATTTAAATACGCTCGCCCCGTATTCTCTACGGAAAAGAATGGGGACAGCGGGAATCTCGTTAATCCATAGATGAGCGTTACTAATCGGTTGAGAAGGCATCCGGCTATGTTAAGAAAGTGATTGTTACGCCCGCCGTTTACCCGCGCTTGCTTGAATTTCGGAGAAATTCAACGTAGAGATGCACGTTGACATTCAGAGCACTGGGCAGAAATCACATTGCGTCAACACCCGTCGGGGGCCGATCCCAATGCTTTGTTTTAATTAGACAGTCGGATTCCCCCGGTCCGTGCCAGTTCCGAGTCGACCGTTGAATGGCGGCCGAAGAGGCGTAAACCGGGCCGCCCTCGGGCGCCAGGACCGCGCACGCAACGGCGAGCGAACTAACCGCGCGGCGCGGCGCGGCCGGACGGCCCGCGACCGACAGCCGGCGGCCTCGCAGCAAGGCGGTTCCGCGGTAGGGGCGAGGCACGGGACCGAGCTCGGTTCGCGGGCGCGCCGGGGGCGTGAACCCCCGGCGCGGTCCCGCTTCCCCGTCAAGCCCGACACGCCCCGGTCCTCAGAGCCAACCCTTCTTCCGAAGGTACGGATCCGAGTTGCCGACTTCCCTTACCTACGTTATTCTATCGACTAGAGGCTCTTCACCTTGGAGACCTGCTGCGGATTTGGGTACGATCCGGCGCGGACTGTCCGCGTAGCCCTCCCCCGGATTTTCAAGGTCCGAGGGGAAGATCCGGACACCGCTGCAACTGCGGTGCTCTTCGCGGTCCAAACCCTACTATCTCCCTCTTAGAGGATTCCACGGTTCCCGACCGTTCATAAAGGCTTTGTATAACTTGGTTATAATGTGATAGTTCGTTGCTCTGCGGTACGGGAAAAGGCGCTTTTCTATTTGCCGGCGAGTGGCGGGGAATTCCCACAAAGAGGGAAATTTTCCCTTTTTTCCCGTGTCGAGGGAACAAGACAGAAGAATTTTTGAACTGAAAATTATTTTTGATGTTGTGAGATACTAAAGCAGTGTTAACAGTTAACGGACGTTAGTTAACGGTTGGTAACAGTTAACGAATCTTGAACGAGAGGTCATACCGACTCCTCGGGAGATCGGGGGGCCCCGGGAGACGGGTACGCCCGGAAAAAAGAATAGGGACAGCGGGAATCTCGTGAATCCATGGATGAGCGTCACTAATCGTATGAGAAGGCGTCTGGCTACGTTAAGAGAGTGATTGTTACTCCCGCCGTTTATAAAGGCTTTGTATAACTTGGTTACAATATGCTAGTTCGCTGCGTAGCGGTACGGGAAAGAGCGCTGTCCTGTTTGCCGGCGAGGCGAGTGTCGTACAGGCCTATCTTGTTCTGTTTATACGGAAGTCGAATAGTCGAACAGGACGTGTAATTTATTAACTTGTATAGAAATAAGGATCTATTTACAGGTAGAATTGGTAGCAGGAACACTTAATAGTGCATATATAAATAATTTCAAGTGTAAAATAGTATAATAAACAGATATAATCTGTACGAGTAAATATATTTAAGAAGAAAAATTAAAGAAAAAAGCTGATAGGGAATTTCTAATTCCCACCAGCGGGGAGGTTTTCCCTTTTTTCCCTGGGTAAAGGGAAAACAGCTGATTTTTTCAAGTATTGTTAAAACAGAAGTATTTTTGAAGTAGTAAGTTTAGTGCGTGTCTAAATTGAACCTGGAGTGATAGTTTAACGATTTGTGATAGTTTGTTTGGCGGATATTTGTGTTTTTAAACGTTTAATCAACGTTTTAAACTTGTTAATGTGCCTTGTGTTACTAGGAATTAATTCATGGCGGAACAGGATTATGGTTGGTGAGTAACGTGTAATTTATTAACTTATATAGAAATAAGGATCTATTTACAGGTAGAATTGCATAATTGTATAATTACAGGTACCAGGAACACTTAATAGTGCATATATAAATAATTTTAGGTGTAAAATAGTATAATAAACAGAAATAATCTGTACGAGTAAATATATTTAAGAAAACAGCTGATTTTTTTGAACCTTTGGATTTTTTTTTTGTGACATTTGGAAAATTAAATTTCTGATGGGGAATTTTTTTCCCACTGGTAGGGAAGTTTCCCTTTTTTCCCTTGTGTGAGGGAAAAAGACTTGGAAATTTTTTTGAAAAATAAAAATTTTTTTAGAGAGTAATATTTTTAGTTGCGATTAAAGTTGGTGGACGTTAGTTAACGGATTGGACTTGAAAAATTATTGGAAATTGGTTTATTTTTAATATAATAAAAGGGTTAATTAGACAATAAAAAGTTACTTTAAGGAAAAATTTTCAGAATATTTTTATTTTTAGTGGGAAACGCTGAAGATATATTCAGGTTGGTGAAAAATTCGAAAAAAGTTAAAAATTTTTGAAAAGTGAATTTTGACTTTTTGAATAATTTTGAAAAATTTTGAGAAATTGTTGATGTCATATTCCGACGCCTACGGATAGGTAAAGTGAAAGTCCGCTGAATGCGAATAGTCAAGGTCATACTCCGTCGCGAGGAAATATTAACGCAAGAAAAAGAATAGGGACAGCAGGAATCTCGTTAATCCATAGATGAGCGTCTCTAACCGGTCGTCCAGGCATCTGGCTACGTTAAGAAAGAGATTGTTATACCCGCCGCCTACCCGCGCTTTGTATAACTTGGTTATAATGTGGCAGTTCGCTGCGTAGCGGTACGGGGAAAGGCTCTGTCCTATTTGCCGGCGGCGAGGCGAGCGTCGTCTGCAGTACGTGGATAACTAAAGTGATACTCCGACGCAACACGATCGTTAAAGTCATAATCCGAAGCGAGCGAATATTAAAGTGATACTCCGAAACGGCAAGAACGTTTAAAGTCATAATCCGAAGCGAGCGAATATTAAAGTGATACTCCGAAACGGCAAGAACGTTTAAAGTCATAATCCGAAGCGAGCGAATATTAAAGTGATACTCCGCAGAACACGAATAGTCAAAGTGATACTCCGAAACGGCAAGACCGTTTAAAGTCATAATCCGAAGCGAGCGAATAGTCAAAGTGATACTCCGAAACGGCAAGAACGTTTAAAGTCATAATCCGAAGCGAGCGAATATTAAAGTCATACTCCGCAGAACGGGGGGAATAGTCAAAGTGATACTCCGCATTACGAAACGACCCCCACCCAATTGGTGGCAGTTTGGCTAGGCGGCGCCGGGCCACGCCCCCCTCGGTACATCTATCTTAAGGTATACTCCGAATCACCGGCGCGCTGCCACTACGTCGGTGGCGTAGCGTTTTACCGCGGATTTGGCGGCCGCCCCCCCGCCCGCTTCTTTACCAACTATTCCCCTACGCGTATCTCGCAAGCGACTCTGGTCCTAACATAAACTCTGCGCGCGAGCCTCAGCCCCACCTCGGGCGGGCTTCATCGGCGTCAGTGCAGAGCGTCCCGCCGGCGCTCTACTGGGCCTTTACTCGTCTCATTTGTTGTCCCGGCGAGACTTCCGGTTGCCCAGTTTTTTTTTTTTTAAGAAACCGGCAAGAAAAACTTTTATTTTTGTCGTCTCATTTGTTGTCCCGGCGAGACTTCCGGTTGCCCAGTTTTTTTTTTAAGAAACCGGCAAGAAAAACTTTTATTTTTGTCGTCTCATTTGTTGTCCCGGCGAGACTTCCGGTTGCCCAGTTTTTTTTTTAAGAAACGGGGCAAGAAAAACTTGATTTTCTGGCGTCCCATTTGTTGTCCCGGCGAGACTTCCGGTTGCCCAGTTTTTTTTGTTAAGGAACCGGCAAGAAAAACTTGTATTTCTGGCGTCCCACTAGTTGACACGGCGGAAATTACTGTGAGCCGGAACCCCTCTGTAGGATCCGGCACAGGCGTGCGTGTTGGTTTTCCCACACGGTGCGTTACATTGCGCCCTGCTTTTTGCTGGGCGCGCGCCTCAGCCCGACCTCAGGCGGGCTTCATCGGCGTCAGTGCAGAGCGTCCCGCCGGCGCTCTCCTGGGCCTTTTTGTCGTCTCATTTGTTGTCCCGGCGAGACTTCCGGTTGCCCAGGTCTTTTTTAAAGAATACCGGCAAGAAAAACGTGTATTTCTGGCGTCCCATTTGTTATCCCGGCGAGACTTCCGGTTGCCCAGTTTTTTTTTTTAAGAAACCGGCAAGAAAAACTTGATTTTCTGGCGTCCCATTTGTTGTCCCGGCGAGACTACCGGTTGCCCAGTTTTTTTTTGTTAAGGAACCGGCAAGAAAAACTTGTATTTCTGGCGTCCCAACAGTTGACACGGCGGAAATTACTGTGAGCCGGAACCCCTCTGTAGTATCCGGCACAGGCGTGCGTGTTGGTTTTCCCACACGGTGCGTGCGTTACACTGCGCCCTGCTTTTTGCTGGGCGCGCGTATCAGCCCGT
>JAWRYS010000079.1:20000-23609 GCA_034769895.1 Magicicada septendecula
CGGAACCGGCGGAGGCCGCCACGGGCCTGGCACCCTCTGCGGGCAGTGGCCCCGTTCAAGATGGACTTGGACGCTCCGCCGAGGCCCCGGTTGTGCGGGTCCTCCCTAACACCACATTTCCCTGCGAGCGGCGCCCGCGGGATTCGGTGCTGGGCTCTTCCCTGTTCGCTCGCAGCTACTGGGGGAATCCTTGTTAGTTTCTTTTCCTCCGCTTAGTAATATGCTTAAACCGAGCGGGTAGTCCCGCCCGATCCGAGGTCGTGAGTGCGAGTTCGAGCGGGGAAGCCGTGCTCTCCCCCGCCCCGGTAGCCGGATCCGCCGCACCGCGAGCCCGCGACGACGTGTCGCCCTTTCGGGAGATATTACGTCACGCGGGGCGCGGGCTACGACCCGACCGCCGCTGGCCCGGCCCGCTAAGGCCGGGATCGTTTTTCAGGGGACGCCGGCTTGCCGCCGGCGAAGATCCCCCACGATCGCGTCCCTTCTCGGCGACGACTCGCTAAACGATCCGGGCGCCTGGACGCCCGGACGTTTTTTAGGTTGCACCGACCCTCGGACGGGCGTGGCCCTCGGAATAGAATCCCCAGGGCCGCAGTGTGCGTTCGAAACGTCGATGTTCATGTGTCCTGCAGTTCACACGACGACGCGCATTTTGCTGCGTCCTTCATCGACCCACGAGCCAAGTGATCCACCGTTCAGGGTAGTGTTTGAGATTTTTAATTTCTTTTGTCCCATTTGTTGTCCCGGCGAGACTTCCGGTTGCCGGGTTTTTTCAAGAAACCGGCAAGAAAAACTTTTTTATTATTGGCGTCCCATTTGTTGTCCCGGCGAGACTTCCGGTTGTCCAGGTTTTTTTTAAGAAACCGGCAAGAAAAACTTTCATTTTTGGCGTCCCATTTGTTGTCCCGGCGAGACTTCCGGTTGTCCAGGTTTTTTTAAGAAACCGGCAAGAAAAACTTTCATTTTTGTCGTCTCATTTGTTGTCCCGGCGAGACTTCCGGTTGTCCAGGTTTTTTTTTAAGAAACCGGCAAGAAAAACTTGTATTTCTGGCGTCCCATTTGTTATCCCGGCGAGACTTCCGGTTGCCCAGGTTTTTCAAAAAACCGGCAAGAAAAACTACAATCTGCCGTCCCATTTGTTATCCCGGTCAGACTTCCGGTTGCCCAGGTTTTTTTCGAGAAACGGGCAAGGAAAACTACTACTTCTGGCGTTCCATTTGTTGACCCGGCGGAACTTCCGGTTAGCCGGAACCCCTCTCGAGGATCCGGCAGAGGCGTGCGTGTTGGCTTTCTCACACGCACGCGTATTTGCGTTACTGGCGGAGACCCGCCTAGCCAGCAAGGCGAGCCCCGACCGGGGCTCCGTCGGCCCGAGGCTTACCCGAAGGTTAGCGTTTCATGAGTGCGCGGGTCCTGCCCCCCGCGTAGACACTCTGCCTCGCACACGGGCCTCTGGAGCGTCGAGTCATTCTCCTTTCGTCCGCGCGTCGGGGCCCGAGCGTCCTGCCCGCCGCTCTAGTGGCGATCGAGCGGGAACAGCACGACGGGCCGATCCGACGGCGGACCCAAACCGTCCTCCGCTCCTGGTCGTTCGGGGCACGGTCCCGAAACGACCCGGCAGCGGGCCGGACCTCCAACACTTCGAACTGCAGCGCAAGCCGCGGGTCACGGGTGCGCTCGCCCTGTTTGTCGCCGGCCGCTCTGGCGCTGAACGCCGACGCGGACCGACGCGCACGACCGCGAAGCGGTCAGGCACTGCGCGTACCAGCGAGCACCGGCACTGTGGCCGGCGGCGCGCGTCCTGTCGGACACGGGCCTGAGCCAGACGCCCGCTTCGAGCCGAGGGCCGCGCTTGGGCTTCGTTTGCCCGCGGACGCCTCTGCCCGACCGGACGGCCTGTGGCAGCGGGGACTCTAATCCCTCCACCCTAAACATACGTCCCACCGGGCAGCTCTCGTTTAAGCTTATTGAGAGACGCAGTTCGGAGTGGGCTAAGATAGGCCGTGGTATCCGCCGCCGTGGGCTCGGCATGGCGACGTGCACGCCGCGGGCTACGGAGCACCTTCCAAATAGTTTGGGAGGCCTCCGCCTGCCTCTTGGCTTGTGTGTGCACGCCGCTGGACAACGGGGTCTCCCACCCCTTCCGCCTGCTCCGTACGTGCTACTGTCGCCTTATTATGCTGTCGAAGCACGCAGGAGGACGGTCGGTACAGGGAAACCGGGTCCGTTGCCCGCCTCGCCTGGCGTCGGCCGGGCTTTGGCGCCGGGGTGTCCACCGCTGAGAGCGGTGCCCCGCCGGCCATTCCACGGGCCGCCTGGCGTTAGCTCTTTAAGGTACAGGCGCTCGTGCCTTTCGGTCCCGTTTTTTTGTGCGGAGAAACGGGCCGTCCAAACTCCGGGGCGAGCGCGGAACCCGTGGCCGGCGCAGCGAGCCACAGTTCCGATCTCTGCGTTAATGATCCTTCCGCAGGTTCACCTACGGAAACCTTGTTACGACTTTTACTTCCTCTAAATGATCAAGTTCGGTCATCTTCCCGGTGGCATCGGCGGCCGCGGATGCGGCCGCCGCGCACCAGTCCGAAGACCTCACTAAATCATTCAATCGGTAGTAGCGACGGGCGGTGTGTACAAAGGGCAGGGACGTAATCAACGCGAGCTTATGACTCGCGCTTACTGGGAATTCCTCGTTCATGGGGAACAATTGCAAGCCCCAATCCCTAGCACGAAGGAGGTTCAACGGGTTGCCCGAGCCTTTCGGCCAGGGTATACACGCTGATTCCTTCAGTGTAGCGCGCGTGCGGCCCAGGACATCTAAGGGCATCACAGACCTGTTATTGCTCAGTTTCGTGCGGCTGAAAGCCGCCTGTCCCTCTAAGAAGATATTGATTTCGCCGGTAGCACTATTGTGGATACCGGAAATCGTCTATTTAGCAGGCTAGAGTCTCGTTCGTTACCGGAATTAACCAGACAAATCGCTCCACCAACTAAGAACGGCCATGCACCACCACCCACCGAATCAAGAAAGAGCTCTCAATCTGTCAATCCTTCCGGTGTCCGGGCCTGGTGAGGTTTCCCGTGTTGAGTCAAATTAAGCCGCAGGCTCCACTCCTGGTGGTGCCCTTCCGTCAATTCCTTTAAGTTTCAGCTTTGCAACCATACTTCCCCCGGAACCCAAAAGCTTTGGTTTCCCGGAAGCTGCCCGCCGAGTCATCGGAGGAACTTCGGCGGATCGCTGGCTGGCATCGTTTATGGTTAGAACTAGGGCGGTATCTGATCGCCTTCGAACCTCTAACTTTCGTTCTTGATTAACGGGAACATACTTGGCAAATGCTTTCGCTTAGGTTCGTCTTGCGACGATCCAAGAATTTCACCTCTAACGTCGCAATACGAATGCCCCCGACTGTCCCTATTAATCATTACCTCTGATTCCAAAAAACCAACAAAATAGAACCGAGGTCCTATTCCATTATTCCATGCACACAGTATTCAGGCCTAAATACGACCTGATTTGAGCACTCTAATTTGTTCAAAGTAAACGTGCCGGCCCACCTCGACACTCAGTGAAGAGCACCGCGGCGGGATTGAATCGGCGGACCGGGACACGCCGAC
>JAWRYS010000875.1:0-201946 GCA_034769895.1 Magicicada septendecula
TTTGGACATTGTATACATCATACAGAAGAATGAGCCATGTTGCTTTTGTAGAAGGTTTGTTACCGTATAATCCAGTTACGAGGTCACTCGACGTAGTTAAGTATTATTCTCGAGAATCCAAGAACCGTCGGAATCATCTCTAGAGTGAGTACCCTTCCCATGGAGCCCACAGTCGGGAAGTCGGGAACGTTCTCTATAGACCACGAACTTTTGAGCCAGGATTTTAACTTCTCCCAGCAACCGGAGTTGAAACTCTCCTTCTTCTGCAACAAATCGATTGAAATGTCAGGAAAACTTTTGTTTTTCCGACTCGTCGTGATGACTTTTTGTAATACAGTTTAACTTTTAAAAAAACCTTTTATGGCATTTTTTTTAGGTTGTATGTAAGCACCTTTGTCTGGAGAAAAAACTAATGAAGAGTTACATAACCTGCTACACGATGAAACCCGAGGATCCTCTAAAGCATCTCTTCCTGTATGACCCAGATGGCAAAAGGAAAGTGAGAAGACCAAAGCAGAGGACGCATAAGGTCAGAAATTCGCAATTGTAGGGCGGTTGCGTAGGACAGAGACCGTCTCTTTCAGCGGGCCAGTGCCCGCTTAGGGTTGTAGCGCCCCTGATTATGATTATCAGACACCTTCGTTGTAATTTAAACAAGAATTCGGTCTCGAAATTTTTATGTAAACTTAAGGAGGCTGAGAGTAACAATTCGTTAACTGTTGTCAGTTGTAAATGTTGTCTGTCAAGCATATAGGCCTACTGTTCTACAAGGACGTTAGCTGCACAACTGGGGAGATCCGATATCATTCACTGTCAAACGGGCAAGAGCTCAAAGTCATGTAACCGATGCTGTTATTAGATTTAAGGATACCGACGCTCTAACGGTGACTATATCATCCCTTTTATTTATTTCAAATGTACCCTATTTATTAAATGTAGATATATTTATTATAATATGGATACAGAGTATCGTAATTAAGACGACTGGTGGAGTATCAGGTTCGATTTACCTGAATTATGAAGTAAATGATTTTTAATTAGAGAGATTATAACTTGTTTTCTTTCCTTTTTGTTGAAAACTTATAATCTTAATAATATTGGAATCGTATGTTTTAGCTGATTCCAATATGAAGAGATGTAATAAAATTAAAGTATACTGTTGGAATAAAATAAGATTCGCAGGAAGTGTATCGTCAAAGTTCTTATTACAATTTTGCGGTCGCTAATGGCCGAAGATATGCAGCGACGTGACGTGACACACAAATAAAAAATAAAAAAGGATCATCAAAATGTAAGAGAGATCAAAATATGCGAAAGGCATACTAGTGCGGACGTTCACGTAATCTCAGACAGGCCAGAAACGTTTTCTATACAAATAACGGAAATCAATTTAATTTCTCCCTGATAATATCAATATTGAAATTAGTCACTTATATTCAATTATGAAATTAGTCACTTTGATTTGTATTTTTCTATCTTAGACGAATAATTTTGGAAACAAAAACGGTGGTAAACTAGACTGAGATGTGAATGCTCAGCACTCGACAAAAGAACATTGCGAGTCGATCAAGAAACTTTGCTTGTCAAAGCGTTGGGTGAGAGATATGAAGTCCATGTCCTTCAGCAAAATCATCGTCACCGGCACGAAAGCTCTCTGCCAACTGTACCTTTTACTACTTTTGGTAAACGTCTGCCGAATGTATTTATGGACATTTACCACCTTGTTGTATGTAATGGCCGAAAGTAATTTATAAGTAACATTAAGTAAATGTACACCGTATCACGTGTGCCCGTACACCGTAGCACCAGGGCTACCCCAAGGTGCCATTATCAGCTGCAGCCTATTTAACCTTATGGTCAATGACATTCTGGTGGCTGTTCGGTGTGTGCCGGGAGTACAAGCGCTCCTGTATGCCGATGACCTTATCATCTGGGCAACTAGCAGCCATATCATGGGTCTTGAAGCAACTATTAATAGTGCACTTGTTAAACTAGAAGAGTGGGCTAAACTAAATGCCATGACGGTAAATACCACCAAGACGACATACCAACTTTTCTCTCTATCAACAAGGCGGCCTACGGTCAATCTGCGCTATTGTGGATCGGAACTCGAAGAGGTGAACATGTCTAAATACCTGGGTGTTAATATAGACACCAGAATGACGTGGAAGCACCATATAGAACAGTCCGCGAACAGTGCGTCCAGGCGCTGCCGGCTACTTAAACGACTCACTGCGACTACATGGGGAGCAAATCAAGATGTTCTGACAACTGCATATAAGAGCTACATTCGGCCGCTATTGGAATATGGCGCAGAAGCAACTATTACTGCCTCCAATGCAGCATGCCAGAAACTTCACTTGGTCCAAAATGCAGCCCTTAGAACGATAACTGGTGCGCCAAAATCAACTCCTATACTTGCCATGGAGTCACAACTGCAAGTCGAACCTATCCAAGTAAGACGGGAAAAGCTGTGCCTCATATCCTGGGAGAGATGTAAAAGAGCCTATCAACAACGGTGGAATAACTATAAAACACCGACAGAAAGGCTGAAAACTCAGAAATGCCCGATTGCGATCTATGAAGAACTCCAACGCAAATATGACATAGAACCAAATGAGGCAGCACCATTTATACATCACCGTGAATTCTTTAGCCAACTCCCAAATGCTAACTTGAAACTCTTCGACCATAATAAGACCAAAACTGAGTCGAATGAAGCCGAGCTTCGTCAAGCAGCCTTACACACTGTACAAAAACATTTTCCCGCTGATCAGTGGATACGAATCTACACAGACGGATCCTGTATACCATCCACAGGGGCAACAGGGGCTGGGTTCTACAGCTCTCTATTTGAAGGCCACCTCGCTGTAGGAGGCCGGCTAACCAACTATGACGGAGAGGTAGCAGCCATAAAGGCAGCATCTATTGAGCTTGCCAAGATCTCACCACCTAACAAAGCCGTCTTCCTCATAGATTCGACTGCAGCGATTCAAAACGTGACCTCAAATGGTGATACAAACTGCTCCCTGACAATTGAGTGTAGGCGAGAACTGCAGAACCTTGTACAATTAGGCTGGCAGATTGAACTGCAATGGGTACCCAGCCATGTCAACATCATGGGAAATGAAAAAGCCGACATCCTCGCCAAAATGGGCGCAGCACTACCTCAGCCGGAGACCCCCAGCTCATATGCATCTGCGAAAGCACGAATAAATTCCTCAATAAGCCTATGGCTAAAAGAAAAACAATTAAGAGCCTGTGTGGGAAAAAGATGGGCAACATTGGTTACGGACGGCCCCATCAACAGAACTCTACCCCGAGCAACTAGTGTTGCTCTTTTTAGAACTACAACCGGTCATGACTACCTGGCCTCCCACCTGCACCGCATTGGCGTGTTGTCGTCTCCTGAATGTGTTCTCTGTGGATACGCTTCCATGAATGCGGATCACCTAATTGCATGTCCAGCCTTGATTTCAGACACGGAAGTCCAAGACGAAGATGGTACGGCAAGGCTCTCACGTCTCTACTGGTCAGCGCGCCGCCTAATGGCCCAACAGCCAAGGGTGGGCGTTGGCTAGTAAGTAAGTATCACGTGTGCCAAATTTGTTAACAAGTTCTGTGACCACGCGAATAAAAGACAAGCCAAATACACGCTATAAAATAGTGTTGTTTGACAAAAGGTGGAGACTTGGGAAAATAATTATAACAAAAGGGAGGACAAAGTCGCCTCTAAGACGTAGGTTTATAGGTACCATTTATCTGTGTAGCATCAATCGGGTTCGAATTTAAGTGTTCATTCACTTCTCGGGCGTCTAGAGACTTCGGACCTCCCCGTTCGTTTAGTTAGACGTACTTTGTATTAGTAATTGATTCATCTAAACAGTCACTGGCGAGAGTCAACAGATACATCTCTATTACCGGTTGAAATTGATAAAAAGTGCTTTAAAGACGCCTGGCATCGTTCTTAGTGATAAAAATGCCGCGTAAATAGTGTAAAAGAATAACGAAGAAGTCCACAATTTTTTCAAAATTTAAGAAATCTAAAAATACAGTAATCAAGCTGAATACTGAATAGGAATGGATGTAGTTCAACTTGAAAACAACAGATAGCGGTGTTAGTTACCTTACTGCTGCTGCTGGTAAGTAAACAACTTGGTAAATTACAATTCCCAGTTCCATCGCACAAGTTTTCGTTTCTGTAAATAGACTACTTACTTTATAACATACATATAATATTTAAAATAAACAAAGTATATTAATAGGTTTATCTAAGTGAAAATAAACCTACTTGCAGTGTATTTATTTGAAGATATTACATAGGGGACCTGCAGGAAACTCAAAACGAGTTACTTACAAAGGATAATATAGGTTATGTATATATAGTATATAATAACAGGTATTTGTACCTGTTATTTTTCTGGAACGGTATTTTCATACCTAGTATTTAAAATAACAGTTTAGCCTACCTCTACTGCCGAATACGATAAGCATGCTATCTGCTCTGCTCAAGCCGATCGAGTCTTTTCTGTTTTTTCCGCGAACTGAAGTATACGTTGCATTTCGCGCGAAACCAATGTTTTCTAGTCCTATATAGTACAGTCGCGGTACCTTTGTCATTAGAGGGAAAGAGAGAGAAGATGTACACGTTCCCAATACACGTTCTCACTTGTCGCGCGCAATCCTTATCTCTCTTTGTCTTACGTTGCCGCCACCCGGTCGATTAACCAAATGTGTTGTCTAAATTTGTCGTTATTCTCGTTATACGTGTTTAAAAACAGTGTATATTTTAACGTGCAGCCAGACACAAAATGTGCAGTGATAAATTTGGAAAATGTGCAGTAATAAAATTTTGTGAAAAAAGTCGGAAAAATAAATTAACTGATATTTGGGTAAAAAATGTAATGAAACAATATTTAGCCTTATTAAAAACTAAAGCAGTTTTATCTCAAGTTCAACATATTTCATTTTAATTATTGTCTTTAAAACTCTTGTCTAAAAAGTCTTGCTCTTCATTTTCTTCTTCTCGAGGCCTTCTTCTTCCTTTCTTTGCTTTCACGGCTCTTCTTGCATGCCTCTGGAAAAACTTCTGAAAAATAAAACTGCTCCGTTGCTTTTGGAGTCTCCCTGACTCGGTGTTGTCTTTTATTCATCCATGTAAGCACTGCATTGAGGGGATCACACTCCGACAACGATGTTAAAATGAATATAGAAGTGGATATTTTCATTGTCTAACATTCTCTGAACATTTAAATGAGACTAGAAATGCATTAAAATTAAATTTGGACAAATATACTTTTGTATTTCAAAACCTTTTTGACATTTTTAGAAAAATCCAGAAATTTTTGTACCGTACTAAAGTAAAAAAACGCAGTTTATCAAGATGTTTTTTTTGTTTTCTGGAAATTAGGGAAGACTAGAAAAGCACTAAAATAACGTTTTGGCAGGTATATTTTTTGATAATTTCCCGGGGGAGAACCCCGGTCCCCCCGACCCCCCCCCCGTCTTGGTAAACTACACATTTGTGCAGTGATAAAAATTTCTTAAAATACACCCTGTAAAAAACATAACGGCGAACTCGTCGAAAAGTGTGCATACATCTTTTTATGATTTTGGATTGAGGACATTTGTGTTTTTTTTCATATTTATTATCTTCAAAAGGTTTTTGTGATTTAGGGCTGAATGGTGCCTCCCCTCTGATACTAAGTACATAAATTCATAATAAATGTTGATGTACAAAGATTTTTACGAAATTTCGTAATTTCCATATTGCATAGCATTGACTGTAAAAATTATTTTTAACATTTTAGAGCTTTTTTGTAAAATAATTTCAGGTGTTAAAATACTTTTCCACTTTTTTAAGTTGGTTAAATTTCTTTTCAAAGATGTTTTATTACACATTTAGAATACACTCAGATGTGTTAAAATATTGCGCTTAAAGCACACGTATTTGTGACAGTTGGGTTTTTTATGCCACAGTGGCGAAATTTTGAATAGATATGTGAGGAAAAGAAGTTTGATGGACCTTGGGAACACTCCATAGGAATCAAGAGCGACTTGAGGTTACGGCATATTAAACCACAAGTTCTTTATCGAGAATTTTATAAATCCATGCTATACTTTCATGATGTTAAAAAAACATCGGTATGAAAACATCGATGTTTTAAGACTGGAAACATCGATGTTTTTATGCCAATGTTGCAATTCAAATAAAAATCTATGCTTTTTACATGTTTGTAATAGTACAAATAATTGGGGATGAATAATAAATAAAAATAATTAAAGAGAAGAATAATATACCCCGATACTTTACTCACTTACCTTATCAGAAGATTCTGAAAAACCAAAAGCCCTTGGGTCACCACCACATTTTGACAGGCGGAATGTGGAAACCTCAACACTGTACCCAAGAAAACAATTTAAATACATCTAACTTCCCCGTATCATAATTTCCAGGGCCGTTGAAGAACTCGTTGAGAACAGGTTAGGTAAAGGGGAGGTGACGTTAAAATAATTTAACTCACATTCATAATTAACTAAATCTGTTCATTATTATTTATTATTATAATGATTATAAAGTGTTTTGAACAAACATACATAAAACCACCTCGTTTAGCAAAAACTGAAACCTCTTTAAATCTATGTCAGGTTTGTTTACTCCTAGTGAAAGTTTATTAGTACGTATTCTCAAAGAGAGATAGGCCTATAAATTCTCTTATTTCCTTTAAACAGTGTAACGTCACAGAACGTTCCATAAAGGAAATCATTTACATAGCAATTATCATAAGAGGAAAGTGAGGTGAACAGTATCGAACCCAAGTAGTCCTAAAAAATTGTGTAATTTTGTCTAATAATTATTTCTACTAACATGAAAAACGACCAGACTTTGACTAAGACACAAACCCCATATATATTATTAAAGTGAATAACAGTGAAAAAACCATAAGACACTATAAGAGAGACGAATAATGTCAGAATCAACCAAAATAAAGTCATTAATTATTAAGTTTTATAACTCTGAATAGAGTATTAAGAACTATTTTTTGTGAATGAATGGGCATGATCCATTATTATATTATGTAAGGTAAATAAAATAAATGTATTAAATGATTTAAATACATTATTAGAAAGAGTTTAAGTTAAAATAAAAATTATATATTTGTTATGACAAAAAATATAAATGTGTTGGATTTGAGACCAAGCACCCAGATTTCATGAAAAAAATTAATTATTATCAGATTGAAATAAAAACTATATGTAATTGTCAAGCAGACAAAAGTGAACAATTTATCTTAAATAAAGAAAGCTGTCAAATGAATAAAAGTCAGTCAAAATAGCCAAAAACAGTATTAACTAAAAACATGTGGTAGGCATATAATATTGTATAATTTATGGATTTAATGTTGTTAAAATGCAACCAAATTGCATTAGAAAGTTGAAATATGATATAAAGCGACTATACTAATATATTTGACTAACTATAACATTGTAATAGTCAAGTTAGCAAAATATTTACCTATACCATGTATGGCTGGAGCCAATCAACCAGTACAAAAATAATCATATCTGGCTAAATATTTACAAAATGCTAACAAAAATAAAATAGAATGGTACAATACTTCAGTATACCTTAAAGAACGAACAAACTCAGTTGAAAATAAAGTCAATTATAAAAGAATTTAACTTATAAGAGTGAGATTTGTCACACTATGAAAAAGGACATCTCAAGACCAGTCAATGATGCTATGTCATCCTGTAATGATAATAATGTATGTAAAGAGTAACCAGGTATCACAAAAGATAGACAATATAATAAACTCTGAGTGTACACCAGTGAAATACAACATATATTAAAGAAAGAGACTAATTATTGTGTTATAACATTAACAAAAAATCTATGCCAAACAGAGGCCATGTAAAATTGTAATTATTTAAGTATTATCTATGTTAAAATTTGTTTGTTTTGTTATAGGAAGGTAGTAGTATTATATGTTCAGATTGTGGAAGGAACATAATAATTCCACAACAATTTTTGTTCTAAAAAGATTGAATTTTAATGACAACAACCAAGGTGAGAGTTGTATATTGTGTTACTTATTAGACTTAATTTAATTAAAAACCAATCATAATTAGTATCACTAGATTCAGTTGAAAACAGAGAATCTAAATGTAATAATGGCATACAAATTGTGAGTACTAATGTAAAACTGTTTGATAAATACCAGTGTAATTTTTGAAATATCCTTAGTATGAAGAATAAGAAATTCGTTCTAAAAGCTTCTACGGAAGTGAAAATTGTTCCATGACATTCCATTTCGTTTATTGTCGAACAATCTAGAAAGAATTTTTACACAAACATACCGGAAGTCGACGAAAACAATCAGCCTGAATTAGTATAAAAGAGAGACCAAATTCGACCAAAAAACACTTGAAACTTGAACTCCAGAACTGATGCATCACCCACGACACTGATCAACGCAGCTAAGGCGAAACCGAGAGGCGAGAAATCGACACAAGACCCGAAGAAAGGCTTTTTCCCGTACATTGACAGACTGACTTAACCTCAACGAGAATCTACGCCAAAGTGTTGCTGAAATAGAGCAGCGACACGGCAAATTTTAATAGAAATCACGCAGCCAGAACGTCAACGGCCCAGGAGGGACCAAAACTTTAAATAGAGAACGAATTCTGCTGTGTTCGCATAGACTGACTAACTTGACAATAATCCCCTTAACGTAAACAAACAAAAACACCAAGCCTTTCTCTCGACACTGCATGGGAATCAGCGCTACGGCGGCCAATTTCTGAATCAACGCGAAATAGATGATTCGTAGTGGCGGCGTTTGAACGATAATCTACTGCCAAATGTTTTTACAAAAAGTGCGGAAATAGTAAACGATCGCAATTTTAACTTAAAATAGATTCAGTGCACACAAGAAGAGGCGAGATTGAAAAACTACCCGAAAGGAGTGTCCAGTGCGAGAATAATTAACCATTGGAACGTGAGTTACCAAAATTAAAGTCATTTTTTACCTGGTTACATTTATCACACAGTTGTACTTCACACGCCACATACACACCTTCAAATCACTTAATTTTTCTTGTAAGGCATCTTATTGATATGTCTTGGTAGTTCAAAGGAGTCACGTCCTGAGAGTAAAGATTTTTTCACATATTAAACTCATGCTTTTCAACTGAGTAAAAAATTAAAAACACTAGCCGATACTTGATTGGATATAAATAAAATTGTCAATAATAATAATAATAATAACTTGTGAATTTTTTTATTAACTCTGCAATTGTATAATTTTTTATGAATATTAGTCCTTTAGACGATTTGTTTGTTTTTGAAGAATCATTAAACTTACCTGATTTTTCCAAGCTAAACTGACTTGTTTATACTTTTTCATAGAAGTAAGATTTAAAAATTTTAATTACTTTAAATGTTTTAGTGGATGGTTAGTGAGGATCGGTCAATAATACAACTTTAGTTATTTTGCGTCGACGTTTCGACAATATTTATTGTCATCTTCAGGACCTGTATATGAAATACAATAGAAATATCAAACATAACGAAACAATTAAATATTTGGGTGAACGTGTTGGTGATGTGAGTGTGTGCGTGTGTATGTATGTATCATTTTTTATGTGAAGACTTATGATAGTATGTTTACATCTTCAAATTATCTTTAAGAAAGCGAGCAAATTATAGTATGAGAACTTAATTTATACAGTATTACAATTTAAATTACTAAATATAATGTTATTTTATTTAATTAAACAAACAGTAACCAACAATTGGATATTACAGTAGATTGGTACATAAATTGTTTATACCTACAACAGTCAACATATAGCAAAGTAATATATTACCTATAACTAAAACAGATTAGGGGATGTTCACTACGTAATTATTAAAAGTTATTTTTACCATGTTTCACTCCCTACTGGTGTTAGCAAACAATCATAATTTAGAAACATACAATTTACACAATATTGTAAAACATTACGACTTAAATCAGATAGTTGACAAAGGTTACAAACAAAAGTTTCTGGTAAATTTTACTAACAGGTAAACTTGGATAATACGGTAATTGTAATCATATTGTAAAATATAGTCAAGAGTACTATAGAATATGTAATTTATGTATGTGTCCACAATCACCCTTCTCTTTAACCCATGCTCCCCCCGCCAGTCCTCACAGCCTCTCACTCTAACCTGAAATCGATCTATCACTCACTATCACCCCACTCACTCACTCTCTCTCTCTCTCTCTCTCTCTCTCTCTCTCTCTCTCTCTCTCTCTCCTACATCTCACTCACTGTCTCCCTTCTTCCCTCTCTCACTCTTCCACCCTTCGCTCTCACACTCTCTCTCTCTCCCTCTCATTATCTCTCTTCATTCTCTCTCTCTCTCTCTCTCTCTCTCTCTCTCTCTCTCTCTCTCTCTCTCTCTCTCTCTCTCTCTCTCTCTCTCTCTCTCTCTCATTCACTCTCTCTCACACTCTCTCTCTCGGTCTCTCTCTCTCTCCTATAAAATGGTTTTGTTTAGTTTTACCATATTATTACGTCACTACGCTACTACGTAGCTCACATACATGGTACTTATCGTTTACCTAGGTTAGGGAGGAAACTACGTAGCCATTAATATCTAAAATAAAAATTTGTTGATATAAAATAAACTAAATTTAACAATCAACTTAAAAAAAGTCTTCATTACAAATTAAAAAAAGTGTTCAAAGGAAAACATCGAAACGAAACCATCGATAGTATGAAAACATAGTAACTGAACCATCGATGGTAAAAATATCGAACATCGAACGTTAACCATCGATGTTTTTGGAACATCGGCCATCGATGCTCATCCCTACTGCCAGCTCTGGTTAACATTCATTAACAGAATAGAATGGTTCAACCTTAATTTTGTAAAGAGTTTTATTTCAGATTTGATGAACTTGTTTAGTTTAAATTCTTGGATTTCGTTTTCCATGACGTGTCCGTTACTTAACTAAATATAATTATTTCACTACGACTCGGAACACAAAACTTTTTATGGGTAAAAACGTAAAAGTGAAAACCGGTTCAGATTGTAAGGTAAACCTTTGACGTTTTTACCCATAAAAAGTTTTGTGTTCCGAGTTGTAGTGGAATAATTATATTTGTTTAGTTTGTCAAAATAAGACAATAGTTAAATTAAATGAACACAGAACCCCTTAATAACGACTAAGATTAAATTAAAAGGTAGGTCTACTTACCTTAATACAAAGTTCCCTTTTTAAAACAACAAACTTATCAGGCTACTTATAATATTTATTGTGTATTTTTGATCAGTGTGTTACCTCGTCATAATATGTGTAATAGTGTTAAGGTTCTATGGCATTCTAGCTGAAAGTAAATTTCTCTTTTGTTATTCGATGCAGATGTTTCATACAGAAAAAATAATAACAGAATTGGCATCCCCTAAAAGAACTCTTAACGACAATTATACAATAAGCTACCATTGTTTATTCTCAAATAGTAAATTTACTTATTTGAAACGATACCATAATTAAATAGGAAACAATTATAATTAAAAAAAAAGTTAATAAAAAAATAAATGAAAATCCACAATTGATTTTTTTAAATGATAATTAATACTTTTTATATGTTTAATTCTACATCTTTCTAAATTTCAGTTTCTAAATCAAGTTTCTCTTTTTTGAGGGAATATTGTCTGTAATGTTCAAATAGGCTTTGGCATTATCTCATTTCTTAAGGAAATAATGAAATGCTAAAAATAAATAAAACTGATGTTACTTTTATATAAACACGAAAATCACAGTCTATAAAACACTTACTGTCTACTGTAATGTATGCCGAACCTACACATTCCCCTCCCTTGTAAAAAAATTTTATATCCAGGAAAACCGGGTCCAGATGGCAACTCTATAAAAAATATATATCAAAGATTTATTAAAATACTGGTAATAAATAGTACTCTTTCTGCATCTATGGATATAAATTAAAATAATTTTTGTTTTATAATTTTCAAACGTTTTATGCAAACAAATTTTCTATGATTTTCATTATGAGTAAACCATGAGGATAACTTGCGCCACACTTGAGTATATTTAATAATTTGTTTCCTTTGGGTTCGTAAAGTGGACCTCACTGAAATGGGTTTCCTTAAGATGTTTTCAGATAGCCAGTTTACTGAAAGCTATTAAAATTAAATAATACACATTGCACTTTTTTGACCACAGGGGCATATTTATGGGGAGAAGAACAGGATCAGACCCCCCCCCCCCAGAGGACCGAAAAACGTTACGAATTTTGTTAATCTCTTAATTTTTAGTATTTTATTATTTTTCAACTGTGTGTACTACTGTAGTAGTAACTATTTTTTAAATATACAAACAGGTTTATTACACAGCACTTACCTATACCTTTGAAATAGGAAATATGTAAGAAAATCGATTCTGTCAGTATCTTATGAACAATCTGAACGTTTCAATAACATGTATGCCTACTTTTATATGTTATTACTGTTTAATTTAATGGGATTGATTTCAGAATGTTATCGCATGTTTTTAACCACTTTAAAGATAGTAATATGGATTAGTATTAACACAGTTTTTTCTTTTGTATGAAGCCGACGCGACCGGACCCCCCTCCCCCCCCAGACCAAATTCTAGCTATACCACTGATGGAACATTAATTGTTAAATAAAAATTTTTACTTTTACCTAAGCTAGTTTTTGCTCATTATGATCTTTGAGAGAGATAATTAGTGTTCTATAGTGGGAAAAGTGCAATGAGTATTATTGATACTGGAACATTTGCAAGGTAACAAACATTAAGATAATAAAATTTTAAAAGACTGTAGTTTAAAAATATGTTTTTCCACTGCTAGGTAACAAACGTTGAGCTAAAATATTTTTCAAATACCTCAAACATTTGAAATATGCTGCCAAATGAACTTGTGTATTGTAAAAGGCACAGGAATATAGTTCAAGTAAGTTGTCAAAAGCTATTTTTAGATGTAGTTCATTTGATTTTCTTCACACTAGACTGCTTGACAAGACTTTACCAACACTGTCGTGGTTGTCATTTTCCCTTAGAGGGATTAATAACAGGAGGTATTATGAAATTTTGTCATAATGGAAAACGTAATCTATATCGACTACAAAACTCCTATATGGCTCCTAAAATAAAGCGATACAAGGTCCTACAACTTCTGCAAAAAAAATTCACTCCTACAGGTGTGCTTATTGTGTGTGTGTGTGTGTGTGTGTGTGTGTGTGTGTGTGTGTGTGTGTGTGTGTGTGTGTGTGTGTGTGTGTGTGTGTGTGTGTGTGTGTGTGTGTGTGTGTGTGTGTGTGTGCGTGTGCGCGGTGTATTTGTTCTGAGTGTGTTTATCTCTATATTCATAAAAGTGACATCTGAGCAAACATACCGGCTAAAAATGTTGACATTTTTACTTGATATAAAAATCAACAGAAGAGGGAACTACTTTGGAAGCTGGAAACACACATTCCTGAAGACCACAATTACAATACTTAATGTTGAAGTGTCAAAAAAAATATATAAATTCTTGCTTTTGTTGTTTGTAGTGTAATGTGTCTGTGTATCAAATATTATATAAACGACTTTCCCAAACCATCATCATCAACAGGGGTGCTACAACTCTATGTAGGTCCTGGCCTATTGAAGGAGACCTCGCCAATGGTATCTGTCTGATGCAAACATCCTCCAATTGCAGATACCTGGCCTTTCTGCATCCTGCTGCACTCCATATCGCCACCTCAGCTTTGGTATTCCCACTTTCCTTTTGCCATTGGGTAATACCCGAAGAGGCACTTTATGTTAAAGGTTGAGCTCAGTAATTATTAAAGACTGTGAGTGTTATATATATATATATATATATATATATATATATTTAATAATGTACAAACAAACATAAGATTACATTATGTATTACCGACGCTATTCAACGGTACGGAACAAGACAACTTCCAACGTACGATATCGATACATTACATAAACATCGATACCCATATCAATGTCAATAACTAACACCCTCTCTCGATTTATAGTTTTGTTTACAAAAATAATAAATCGTTAAAACATAATCCTAATCCAAGTAACTCAAAATGAGTTTGTTATACTTCAAACAACATTAAATTTCATTACACTACTTAGTTACAGCTCAAACCCCCTTTCACAAAAGAAAAACTAAAGTTAAACAAAAGAAACCTAACACCTAAACCTAACACTTACACAAAAATTGCACTGATATAAAGCATTCATTGGTTATATAACATTATCAAGTTACATTATTAGCATACAACAACACAAATCCAAATGCACATAACCTACAAACTAACAAATATATCATTGTTTATAATTTTATTTTTAATCACCTATCTTAGATAATTAACAAATTATTCTCATTAATTATTGCTATAAAAATGACACTTAGTAGCATTAACTTTACCAAACCAAACAAAAATTACATAAAAAAAAATATAAACTACTTATTGTTCAAAGCTGCATTTCTATGAATAATAAATTTGTCTTTACACAATGGTTTAGTCAACATATCAGCTACATTAAAGTCTGTACTCACATATTCTACATCAATTTCTTTTTTAATATACAAGTCTTTAATAAAATGAGCTCTAATATCAATGTGCTTACCTCGTTTAGAATTCTCAAAAGTTTTAATCATAGATATTGCACTACAGTTATCTACTTTAATAATAGCTGGTTGATTATCTCTTTCACCAAACTCACACAGTATTCCTTTTAAATTTACAGTCTCTTGAGCTGCTGCGGATGCTGCACAGTACTCAGCTTCCATTGTTGACAATGTGACACAAGTCTGTTTTTGGAAAACCATGAAATTGGATTCGAACCATCGAAAGCTATAAATCCACTTACACTTTTTCTTGAAGTCTTATCACTAGCCCAATCAGCATCACTGAAGCACTGCAACTTAACTTGAATTATTTTCTTTTTCAAATTTTATTTCCAAATCCTTAGTATTACTCAAATATCTCAATACTCGCTTTGCTGCTTTCAAGGTTTGATCCGTTGGCTTGTCCAAAACATGACTCAAGCATGAGACGGCGAACGACAAATCTGGTCTTGTTGTTACAGCGATATACATTAGACTACATACCAATCGTCGATATGGAACACAAATTCAAATCAGTTTCTTCAATTTGAAACCAACTTCCATTGGTGTGACCACACTGCGACAATTCTTCATATTAAATTCATTCAGCACACTGTCAATTATTTTACTTTGAGTTAACATAACACCATCTTTATTTCTACGAATTTGCATGGCTAGAAAACAATTGGCTTCGCCCAAATCTTTAACTTTAAAATTTTCAAACAGAATTTGTATTAGTTTATTTACTTCAACAAGATTACCTGTTATGATAATCAACAAACAATAATAAGTACACATAATTTGAACAATATAGACAACAATCATATTTTGATCTACAAAAACCACTTTGTTCCATAATTTGATTAAATTTGTCATTCCAGCATTTAGGAGCAACTTTTAAACCATATAATGCATGGTTTAATTTAAAAGTTTCTTCTGATGTTTTAACACCTTTAGGTCTTTTAATATAGACATCTTATTGCAGAACTCCATTTAAAAATGCTGTAGGTACATCTGCTTGTCTTAACACCCAGTCATTGTTAGCTGCTTGAGACAAGTATTCTAAGCGTTGACATTCTGCATACTGGAGCATATATATACTTGTCATTTTCATCAAATGGTACCTGAAATCCTCTTGCTACTAACCTCGCCTTCTTGGTCCCATCTTCTTTGATTTTAAAGATCCACTTTGTATCAATTGCTACTTGTCCATCGGGTAATTTAGTAGGAGTCCAGTCCATGTACCGAGTCTCTCGTGAGAGTCTAATTCAGAACTTATAGTACCCTTCCAGTCTTCTGATTTAATTGCTTCTTCGTACGTTTGAGGTTCCTCTGTCCGCGTTAACATACAGTAGGCTGTATACAATTCAAAATCTTGTAAATAAGAAGGTGCTGTTATTTTTCTTCCTGATCTTGTAGTTATACTTTCATAATCATCTAAAGTTTGCATTTTCTTGCTTCTGACTCGCCTTCAGTTATACTAGTTTCTTCTTTAATTTCGGCCTTGCTTTGATCAGCTGCCGACTCACTTTCAGGGTTACTCAAGTCTGGTACCAGTGTGTTAAATCCAAGATCTTGGAAATACATAATGTTCTCATCAAATCTTACATCTCTGGAGCGAATTACCTTTTTTTTCTGGTAACCTCAATCTGTATCCTCCACCACAATAACCAATCATAACTGCTTTCTCTACTCTCGGATCGAGCTTTCTATTTTTAGGTAGTAGTGTGTACCATGCTCTACAACCAAATATTTTCAGTTTAGATATATCGTTCCTGCCATGCCATATAAGCGATGGGGTTTTGCCTTTTTCAAGAGTTACAGTTGGTGATCTGAATAATTCATAAGCACTACATCTTAAAGCCTCTCCCCATAATGGTTTAGGTACACTTGAATCTATCAATTTAGTTCTAACCATATTCAGCAAAGTACGGTTCATCCTCTCTGATTTACCATTCATTTGTGGGCTGTAGCTCATGGTATATTCTAATTTAATTCCTTTAGATCTTGCAAAAGTTTTAAAATTATTAGAAATGAACTCCCCTCCATTGTCCATTCTCAAACGTTTAACAAATGTTCCATGCTGTCTTTCTAATTCAGCAATATACTCTACAAGATTTTCTCCTGCCTCATCTTTTGTGTTCAATAAACGTACGACCACAAACTGTGAAAAATCATCTATTATTACTTGAAAATATTTTTCATCATCTATAGTAGCTGGACTAACTGGCCCACAAATGTCAGAATGAATTAGTTCACCTATGTAATTGGAAGTTCTAAATTTCTTATAGAAAGGAAGTCTTGTTGCTTTTCCTTCCATGCACGGAGCATATTTATCTTTTATTTGAGGCAAACCAAGTTGTCTCAATCCCTCGTTGCATAGGTGACCTAAACGCCGATGCCAAATATTTTCTGAGATAACTGACTGTCCAAAATTACATTGTTCACTTTCAAGCATATCACCCTTCAATAGATATAAACCTTTTTCATAATCACTACAAATTTTGAAATTCTTTCCTTTTATTACTAGATGTTTTTCATCAAAAATTATTTGATAACCTTTGGAAACTAATTTGCTAATGGCCAACAGGTTGTGTTTCAACCCAGGCACGACTAATGCCTCAACATTTATAACCCTATTCTGGCAAAATAAGTGCAACACTCCCTTCATAGAAGATTTCATATCATCTCCGTTAGCAATGAAAATAGTCACTTCATGATCTAATTTTTTCAACATGGGTCATTTTACTTACAAGTTCTTCTTTCACCATGTGATTACTTGCTCCTGAATCAATAATAAAAATATCACTGCTAGCTAATTTAATATTAGTGTTCTTATTATTAGTTATGGCCACAAAGGTAATTTCAGATGAAGTTTTGGCCACTTCACTTTTAACATTATTAAAATGCAAAAATTTACCCTTACCTCCTCGGTTAAGGTCCTCTTCCACAACCACGAGAATTTTTCTTTGGACAATGAGCAATAAAATGACGCTTATCACCACAATTATAGCAACCACTGCCAGTACTGGCTGCTTTGAAGCTTATTTCCATCGAATCACTTTTAACATTATTATTATTATTATTACATTTTGTTTTAATTTTCATTTCCTCATCTAACAACTGAGCTTTGACAAAATCTATTTTAATGTCAGGCAATGTCTCTAGAACAGTTATAACTGTATCATACTCTTTTGATAAAGACAATAATAAATGACATACCTAGTCTGAGTCATCAATCTTCAAACCTAGGTCTTCTAGTTCTCTAATAATTGAATCGAATTTTAAGAAATGGTCTTCTAACTTATCTCTATATCCACATTTTAGATTAAACAATTTTCTCCACAATGTCAACTTCGAAAACGTACTTGAACGGACAAATATAGCTTGAAGAGCAATCAACATGTCTTTCGCAGTTTTTGTGTCTTTAATTATGTCTAGATGTTTATCTGAAACCCCTTGTATAATTATTGCTTTTGCTTTCGCATCATTAATGATAAACTCTTTCTTCTTATTGGTGTCGGTAGGCGGATCCATATCCAAGACATCAATTATTTGTTCCTTTTCCAATACCGATCTGATACGGAATTTCCAGTTGTTAAAATTATTGCCCGATAGCACAGGAACATTAATATTAAAGCCCAATATTCCAGTTACTGAGAAATTCACAATTACAAGATAACCTAATTGTAGGTTAACCACGTGCAACACTTTTATCCGAAACAATACGACTACGCACAAATTTTTGTGACTACTTTTACGTTTCTGGGCCCATAACCTCTTAAAGGTTGAGCTCAATAATTATTAAAGACTGTGAGTGTTATATATATATGTAATGGTACATATCTTCACCTAACAATAATGAAGATAACATGACAAGATAAATTGTTTAATCATTAACACTAGAATAAAAAGGGATGAATCAGAGATTAAAGAATGGGTAACTCAAAATAATAACACGATCAGACATATCCAGGTAGTCAGAACAGTAACCTCTAATAATAAAGAAGTAACAAACAAACAAACAAACCAAATGTTAAATACAGTAATACATGGTGATTTAACCTGAGTAGCCCAATAGATGGTAAGTGAGAGAGTAGAACCAGCCCCATAAACCAAGAATAACTGTAGTGACGCTAAACTGGAGAGAAGCCACGCCGTGAAGGGCACAAATTTTAACTCTAAAACAGTATAAGTGCTTATAAGTCGATGAAGAAGGACCAGAATAACTGACGAGAGGACATTCCAACCAAACTATACCAAGGACCAGCGCGGAATTAATCCAGATGACCAAAAAATATATGGAATTCGACCAGAAGAAGACGCCAACCATTCCCGAAGCCCAAGACTGAAGAAGGAAGAACCGACATCAACCCATTATACCACTTGGACGACTGAAAATACATCTTTTATCTACTAACGTTGAGTATTGCTGAATTTATTGATTTATAAAAAAGACAAATTCTCTTTCACAAAATTATAACTAAATAATAAAACTCTCACTATCACTGAAGGTATTTTCAAGGATTGATAAAATAAAAAAAAATAACTTTGTAAACACTGAATGACCAAATGATAACCTATGTATACACCAACGACACTGTCACAATTCAACACCACAATATTTAATTTATAGTAAACCTTGTTTAATTTTAATGATCATGTACTTTAAATGATATGTTCTAATTTTGTTATCTTGTTAGATAAACCTCTGTTTCGTACTTAAAAGAACCCTATCGGCAGATTTATTTTGTAAAATAATAACCACACTGTCTTGCAGCTAATATAAACATTGTACTGCCAACCCAGCGATCCGCTGATTGAGCGAATATTGCCGAGGCTAAAATCATTGTATAAATTATTAATTTTATGAAGCGTTAACAAAAACTAACCAGTCAAAAGCCTAATAAAAGAGTGTGTACCGATAACAACTGTCCATTATTTACTTGTAAAGAATATTATGCATGTTTTGTTTACTAGCAGTGGGTCAACATAACCAACGTTATCTCAAGTTGGCAACACGTTTCCCCCACTCAGACGAGAATCAGTAACAAGCCAGACGGCGAGCGATTCGAATTTACAATAGTGCAATATCAAACTATACAAATAAAAACTTTTAATTGTTTTCACGAAAAACAATTTGGCGCCTATCCGGAATTACGAAAGAGTGAGAAGGGACAGGTAAGGCACACAGGCTACCAGACGCTTCCGAACGACACCATTTACGTTCGCAAAATACACTACGAAAACTTCCAATTCCAAAAGTAAACTACATACAACATATACACTTGTAAAAGAGGATATTACAATACATATATATTTAATAATGTACAAACAAACATAAGATTACATTATGTATTACCGACGCTATTCAACTGTACGGAACAAGACAACTTCCGACGTACAGTATCGATACATTATATAAACATCGATACCCATATTGTAACGGTACATAACCCAGTCCCAATAAATGATAACTCTTGTAATACCATAAAGGTCAGAAATGGGTAAACTATAACTAGCTAAAAATTAAGTTGTATCACTAAACATTATAAACAATATTAAAGTGATATACAGTGACAAGTGAGTTATAGTGTACCCAATGAGGTAATAAGTGAAGGAAGGGAACTTCTTACAGAATTGTGCTGTAGATGTGAGAATTATAGACTATAATAGTAGACTATGATACTACTAACTAATTATGTATTTTGTTTAGTTATTGTAGTATTTATATTGTGTAGGCAACAAAATTTAATACCTATGTTAATTTTATATTTTTATAAAATAATTGTGTTATTGTATAAGATAACCCAGGGTTTTTAAAAACATAAAAGATTTAAATATCAGATGATAATGAAAATTAAAATAATACTGTATGAGGAAAATGGCAGAAGGAAATAGTGCAGTGTAAGAATACTATAAAAGATTAATAAATAATATATAAATTCATGTAAAGTTAATAATAATATTAAAGACTTATATCCAAAGTTATAAGAAAATAAACAGAAAACTATTATGTAAATCAAATTGGGAAAGAAACCAAAATTAAAAAGAATTATTTTTCTGTAAATCAAAAATAAATTTATAATAATTACAAACCGCCTATATACTAAAAAGTAAATAGCAGCACCAATAAAAAGGTATATAAAAATTATGGGTTACTAAGAGTAACGAAATAACAAGCATTGTTTAATCGAATTGGAAATTGAAAACCGTCCGGTTGACAAAATGATGAGACAAAAATTGTATTAAAATATCCTTTAGAAATCTTTTGAACAGCACAAAATTGTTACAAAATTTAAATAACAGTATAAACATTATGTACCACTACCTTAATTATCAAAGTTAACTTGCTATACTCCATAATAAAAGTGAAAAAACCATTTTGGACGATCAGGCCTAGCCTAGCCGCGTTTTGAGTTTTGACGAGATAGTATTTGACAGACGGTTATGAAATTACAAACAACTAAGAACACCACCTGAGAAACAGCTTCACACAAGTAAGAACTTCGAGAAGAGAGGTAATATAAACAGTTCTTTTAATATTTAACAAAGAAAACTCAAATCAAATTGTCGTTCAGTACAAAACTTTCCAAGTGTAATCACATGTTTTAATAAAAATAAAACAATCTGCTCTCTTACGGACAAATCCGGAACTATGTAATCAGAGAATAAACAAATTTTCGAAGTTTTTCTATATTTGTAAAGCGTAGTATAATTATCCATTTCTGACCATCTCATAACAAAAAGAACTTACCCTTAACCCTGGGGAAATAAATAAAAGAATTATATGTTGATTGATGTTTAAATAAAAGATAAAATTGGTCAAAAACCCGATTTTATGACGATTCCATGTTTACTCAATGAAGTCGATATCATGTACTAGTTAATGAAAATATCGATTGTAATATTTGTATTTTGGCGGAAGAGAAAAAACCAAATAATATTATAAATAAATATTATTGAGCAATGATATTGAATAATAAAATGTGTTTCCTTTATTGTAGTGGGTAGTTGTAGTAGATTTCAGAAAAAATAAGAAGAGGACGATCCACCAGGTCGTATTCAGCAACAGTGTCGTTTGGTTAACCTATATTTGGAGACTAATGTCAAAATCAGCTGATTCGGTTCACGGCAAATATTTGAAAAAATTTTAGAAATCGTCTAAACCGAGGGTAAACAAACGGTACTTGCTTTCTCTTCAAAAGAAGGCTAAACAACTTCCCTACTTGACCCAAATCACACACACTCAATTTCTGCTTTGTTTGAGTAACATTACCAACAACTTTATTTAAACTTCAGTCTTTATAATTCATAAGTGGCGATTGCTAAGAGGTGTTCTGACCGATCTGAGACTGTAAAAAAGACGGACGTCACACCCTTCACTCTAAAGGCGGTACGTTACAAAAATAGGCGCTTACTACAGTGGGGCTGAATTAACTACAAACCCGTAATTACAATACACTCTTGGAGAGGCGGAAACCTTTGATATAAGCGATAACGTTACAGAATTGGCGAACTCAACATTGGGACTTGCATAAGACGGACGTTTCGCTAACACCTCTTAACATGGCATATTACTTTTCTCTGTGAGTGGAATAGATGTGAAAGTTAATCATTGGAAATGAATATATTACAGAAGCGTACACAAAACTTGCTGTGTGTTCTTATCTGCCATTATTCAAAATTATGAATATTACTTCTGTCAGACTGAATTTATAAACAATAATCTCAATTTTAAAACATTTATTATACTTGCTAGTAGTTTCTCTAATTCTGATAAATAGTTTTGTCCGAGTATGCAGCTTTTTGATTGTCATCGTTAACATTTACCTAAAGATCAGCAGAGCTAATTAGCATAGTATACAAAAAAAGTAATTGTACAATTTTTCTATTTGGAAATGTCAATCAATAAGTACACACAACATTATACAAATTATGAAATACTAAACCACAAGGAATCAAATGATCGACGGCTTTTCATTGCCCATCTTTTTTTATTCTGCATTCTGTTGCTTTTGGTATGGTATCACATTGAAAAAAATATTCCTTGTAAAACTTTTACATATTGCTATACATTTCTGCTTCTTTATGGTATTTAATCTGCAACTGACAACGCATTTATGCACATCTATATATTAATACGTGAAGAGAAAACTTTGTACCCCTTTTTAAGCATATTGCGCGCACGGTGGAGTGTGAGATTTGGCATAGTTAAAGTTTATATGGAGAAGGAGTGCAGAAAGCTAAAATTTATATATAATATGGTTTACAAATACATTAAATAAAATAAAATAAAACATTCATTGTTTACGTTCATACTGCCAATGTCAAACACATAATAGTCTGTCGTTTGTTTACGTTCATACTGCCAATGTCAAACACATAATAGTCTGTGGTCAAACAGTCGCACAGAGTAGAGATTGTCGCCAAAGAATTTTAAAATGTTGCCAACAAATAATTACTGACAGATTGACTGAATGAGCTGTGAATTTTGTGTGATTTCAAATGTTCCTTTTTCAATAGTCTGTGGAGTGTATGTCAAGGCAAAAAAGTGTTTACTTTATATTTTGTATTTTTATTTTATAAAATTGCTAAACTGCTATAATTGTTTTTATTATTTAGACAAAGCTTTTCGTCATTACTGACATCTTCAGGTCTTAAACAACGAATATTATGTTTAATACTAAAAAAAAAAAATACTAATAAAAAATACTTATATTTTGTATATTAGATATCTGTGTTTTATATATTAATGTGCAGTTGAAAGTGAAATACAGCTTGCTTAATACTGACAGACTGACTGAATGAGCTGTGAATTTTGTGTGATTTCAAATGTTCCTTTTTCAATAGTCTGTGGAGTGTATGTCAAGGCAAAAAAGCGTTTATTTTATATTTTGTATATTAGATATCTGTGTTTTATATATTAATGTGCAGTTGAAAGTGAAATACAGCTTGCTTAATATACACCTGTTGCAAAAGGAAAATTTTGTAGCAGCAATTTGAATTGACTTAGTCTCACCTAATTATTATTGGTGGTTTCAAAAAAGTGAGTACATTTTATTATTTTTAAATTAAACCCTGTCTAATCTTAGTTTCAGTAATTTCATTACATGTTTTTTTTACATTCAGATATTCGCACCTACTTCCATTATGCCTCGACATAGAACATTGACGGGTCGGAGTGAGAGACAAAGAAGAAGGAATATATATTCGCGTGAAAGTCAAAATGATAATAGACCAAATGCAAATTTAAATAGTGTTAATAGTATAACATTGACGGGTCGGAGTGAGAGACAAAGAAGAAGGAATATATATTCGTGTGAAAGTCAAAATGATAATAGACCAAATGCAAATTTAAATAGTGTAAATAGTATACAAAATGATAAAATTATTTTGAGGGATACATTTAAATGCGCACTGAATGTCATTCCAAGAAATTTTAATACTTTTGATTGTGGATTAATGCATTTACAATGCAGGTTTTGCAATGCAAAACATTTCGAATCTGAGGTCACTTTAGGTGAAAGGACTGCATTCACTTCATGTTGTCATAAGGGTAAAGCAATATTACTGGCCTTAAGTCAAAATGAATACTTTAAATCATTGTATGATGGACTTACTTCAAATGAACCTTCAATAAAATGAATGTCAAAAAATTATTCTGAAAACAATCGTAAATACAATTCATCATTTGCTATGGTTAGCTCAGAAGCTAAAATTTCGGATACAGTTACACGTGGAGTGTATCATTTTAAAATACATGATGTTTTTTATCACAGATCAGGTCCAATGACTGCTGGATATGGTCGCTCACCATGTTATGCGCAATTATATTTTTATGATGTTGACACTGCTGTCAATTATAGATTACGTGAACACTATAATCAAACATGCAATAACAATATAATGCGCGAAATCTCTCTTGAATTGGAACGCATTAATCCTTTCATTCGGTCATTCATTGCAGTGAAAGATCATTGTCAGAGAGTTGAAAATCAAAATAAAGAAATTTGTATGCTCATTAAAGTAAATCATGATTTAGATCTACGCCGTTATAATGATGCAGTTCAAACTGATGTAGCAGTAATATTTAGTACAGTTGATGGTGAGCCACCCTTTGAACGAAATATGGTTTCGTTTTCAAAAGTTAATGGTACCATTAAAAATATCTCTGTTTTGGATTCATCATTGGACCCTTTAGCGTATCCATTACTTTTTCCAAATGGTGATACTGGGTGGCATATCAATATTTCTCATAATGTACCAACTACATCTAATTCAAGAGCGCCCAGAAATAAATTAACCATGCTTCAGTATACAGCCTATCGACTTGCAATTAGAGAAGATTTTAGCATGTTGCACCATTCACAAAAATTATTTCTGCAGTGGATAGTTGATATGTATGTGAGAATAGAGGGCACAAGGTTACATTTCATTCGACAAAATCAAACAAGTCTTAGGTCTGAAGTTTACAACAATTTAACAGATTATTTAGAATTGAACCCCAATGCCAATAATGTTGGCCGTAGAGTAATTTTACCATCTTCATTCAATGGATCTCCAAGAAATATGTATCAGAATTATTTAGATGCAATGTCAATTGTACAACATTTCGGAAAGCCTTCTTTGTTTATTACAATGACTTGCAATCCAAGTTGGCCTGAAATAGTTAGCAGTATTGGTGTAGGTGAGTCAGCTAATTTTCGACCTGATATTGTTGTGCGTGTATTCAAGTCCAAACTGAAAGCATTAATTGAGGGCCTTACACTAAAAAAAATCTTCGGTAAAGTTGAAGCACTCATTTATACAATTGCGTTTCAAAAGAGAGGATTGCCTCATGCTCACATTTTACTCTCTTTAAATGAGCAAGATAAAATTGTTAACGCTACCGATATTGATAAAGTTGTATCTGCGGAGATTCCTAACATTCAAACACATCCTACATTACACGAATATGTTGTAAAACACATGATGCATGGTCCATGCGGTGTACTTAATCCAAATTCTGTATGTATGAAGATGGAAAATGCACAAAAGATTATCCAAAACGATTTAATGAATTTTCATGTGAATCATTAAATGGATATCCATTATACAGAAGGCGTGATAATGGTATTAATGCTGAAGTTCGCGGTAGTTGCCTCAACAATCGTTATGTTGTACCATACAATCCGTATTTACTTGCCATATTTAATTGCCATATAAATGTTGAAGTAAGCACTACAGTTAAAAGTGTTAAATACATTTATAAATATGTTTATAAAGGCTATGACAGTGCATCTGTTGAATTAGGTTCAGAGAGAAATGAACCAGGTCAAGAAATACAAATTGATGAAGTTACAAATTTTTTAAATGGCCGTTATGTCGGATCAACTGAAGCTGTATGGCGCATCTATGAATTACCAATGCATTTTCAATCACATGTCATCGTTAGACTTGACATTCATTTACCGCGTAGACAGAATGTTTACTTTTGAGAAGGGCAAGAACGTCAAGAACGTCAATGCAAGACAAACAAATTTATTAGCATTTTTTGAATTGAATCGATCAGATCCATCAGCGCATGAATATAAGTACATTGAAATTCCTTTGCATTATGTGTGGGAAGATTCCCGAAAAAAATGGAAGAAGAGAAGGCGTGGAGGTGATAAAATCATTACACGCATATATGTAGTATCACCAAAAGACATCGAACTTTTCCATTTACGATTGCTTTTATTACATGTCTGTGGTCCAAAATCATTTGAGGATGTTAGAACATACAATGGAATTATACACACTTCTTTTGTTGAAGCGTGCCATGCTCGCGGCATTGCTTCAAATGATAATGAATGGCGCGAATGTTTAAATGAAGCAAAAGAATTACATTCACCAAAACAAATGCGAAATTTATTTGGTTACATTTGTGCATTAAATGTGCCAGCCAATGCATTGGCGTTATGGAATGAATTTAAAGTATATCTTAGTGAAGAGTTTTTGAGAGATTACAACGAAGAAGTATCCTTTAATACAGCTCTATTAGAAATTGAAGATATTTTGAATGTTCATAATTTGTGATGTCAAGAACTTGGTTTACCAGTTCCCATGTATTCGCAGAGAACAGACGAAGCAAATGCTATTGATCCAATAGAACAAGAGTTTCTGTTTTGTGAGCATTATGAAACTGCAAATATTGAACAGCGTAATCTAATTGATCGTGTGATTCGTGAAGTTTTGCATAATGATACTGGATCTAATGTTTTTTGTTTAACCGCTCATGCAGGTTGTGGAAAAACATTCACACAAACAGCAATCATTCACAAATTAAATTCGCTTAATCTTAGTTGCATTGCAGCAGCATTCAGTGGCATAGCTTCAACTCTATTACTTGGAGGTAGAACTTTACACAATGTGTTTAAATTGCCTATACCCATTTTGGAAAATTCTGTAGTGAATATTACCGCAAATAGTAGCTATGGACGTTACATAAATTCATCATCATTGATAATTATTGATGAAATTTCTATGTGCCCACTGCAAGTGTTGAAAATCATAGATAGATTATTGCAGGATCTATGCGATGAAAATGATAAACATAAACCATTTGGAGGGAAAACGATACTTCTGTGCGGTGATTTTCGGCAAATCTTACCAGTTGTCCCACATGGATCACGTGCAACTTTAGTTGAAAATTGTGTCACGAGTTGGCATAATTTGTTTATTTTCATAAAGTAACGTTTACTCAAAATATGAGAGCCTTACCAAGTGAAATAGAATTTGTCGAATTCTCGAAAAAAATTGGTAATGATGAAGCCCCACATTTCCCTCTGTTTGGTGAAAATATTATTGAAAGACTTGTCCTTCTTCTACTTCTCCTTCTATGATGTCACAGTTTGGAGTCGAACCTTAGCCTCGATAATCATTTGTCTCCATTTTCCTTGTCCTGGGTGATCGATGTCCATCGTTTTATTTTAAGCAAAGTGTCAACATCCTTCACCACTACATCAATCCAGTGATGCTTGGGTCTTCTGACAGGCCTTCTACCCTTGATATGACTGAACAGTACCTTCCTAGGTATTCGGTTGCCTTCCATCCTAATGATCTGTCCTGCCCATCGCAATCTATGCAGTTGGATGATGGTGGCCAGATCATTGTCTTTATATAGCTTGTACAGTTCCTCATTGTGACACATTCTCCATATCCCATTAACTTGGACTGGTCCATACATTCTCCTCAAAGTTCTCCTTTCAAAGGTATTGACTATGTTAGTGGCTTGTTTGTTCATAGTCCAAGTCTCACTGGCATATGTTATCGCTGGTCTAATCATAACTTTGTATAATGTGACCTTGGACTGACGGTGGATATTCCTTGTCTTGAATATAGTTGTCAACAAAGCATATACTCTATTTACGGCCTGTATCCTTTTCCTTATTTCATTTATTTCTTCATTATCTTCTGCCATCTAACATCCCAAATATTTAAACCAATCAACTATTTCCAGGTTTAGTGGTTCAATTTCAAACTGTTCATGTTTTCTGGTTTTTCTTCGAGTGGTGATCATAACCTTTGTCTTATCTGTATTCACCTGTAATCCTGTCTCTCCTGTCTGTAAGTTGCATTCCTATCAATTGACAATTTTCTGATCACATATTCGAGTGCTAAGTTATACAGGGTTGGTGCCAGCCTATTGGCCTGTTTTAACCTTCACATGACATTAAAAAGTTCTGTCGTACCCGTTTGCAATTAACTTTGGCTGTTGTCTGTATCATTGTCAATCTTGTCAGTTGTACTAATTTAATGAGTATTTGAAAGTACAGCATAATTTCAAAAGATTTATTTTTATCTATGCTGCCATACGCTTGCCTAAAATCTACGAAGATTTTTTTTTGTTAGGCCCAGATTGTTTTCCCACATCTTCTTCATCTTTGACTGTGAAGATTTGGCCTATAGTGGATCTTCCACTTTAGAAGCCACCTTGGTATTCCCCCAATATTCCTTCAACATTCGGTTCCAGTCTCTTCTGCAGTATTCAAGTGAATATTTTGTAACCTGTACACAATATTGAGATACCTCTATAATTTCTGCAGTCTAACTTATTCCCTTTTTTATGAATATGTACTATTAAGCTAATGTTCCATTCTTCAGGCATATATTCCTCCTTCCATATTTCTTGAATCAATTTATGCATGCTCCTTCTATACTGCCATTTTTATTAGTTCCCCTATTAAGTTAGCATTTGAGATTAAGTCAACTCCTGGGGCTTTAAAATTTTTCAAATGTTGTATAATATCTTCCACTTCCTGCAGACTGGGATCTTCCACATGATCGTCATTTGTTTGTTGTTCTTCAGAGTTTCCTTCCCTTGTACTTGATACCTTAGGATTCAGCAGTTTATCAAACACTTCCTTCTATCTGTGTTTTATTTTTAATTCATCCCCTATTATATTACCTACTTCATCATAACAAAGATCTGTGTTGGCTATAAAGCCATCTTTAATGTTATTGATTTTATGGTAGGCCAGTTTGTTACCATCTTGAATTCTTGTTTAATTCTATTGATTTCCTCCACAGGGCAGTTCTTTTCTCTTTTTTTGGCAGACTTTATTAACTTTCCTTCTTAATTCTTCATATTCCTCCCTTCTGTGTCTAGTTGATCTGCTGAGATATCGTTTATATGCATCATGTCGTTTTTTAATGCATCACATGCATTCCTCATCGAACCAGAGAATCCTTTCTCTTTTTGGTCTCTCTCCCAGAACTTCCTTGGCTGTTTCTATTATTTTAGTCTTTATTTTCCACCAATGTTCCTTCATTCTAATTGCATTTGTATCTGTTATTGGTGGCTCCACAATATTTAATTTCCTTGCTATTTCCTTTTGGTATACTTCCTTTACCTCTGGGTCCCGAAGCTTCTTTATGTTCAGGGGTATTGTTTTAGTATTTGAACCTCTTGATGTTTCTTTATCCAGGATCTAAAGACCGCTTTAACTAGAAAATGATCTGTCCCACAACATGCACCCTGGAAGGATCTTACATCCATAATACTTGATGCACCTCTATTCTCTATTAATACATGATCTATTTGATTGATGATTTTCTGGTCAGGTGATTTCCAAGTTCCTTATGTATGTTCTTGTGTGGGAAGAATGTAGAGCTTATTCACATATTCTTGCTTGCTGCAAAATCAATACTTGTCCTTCACTTGCCCATAAAGAAACATCTGACAAACTAAGGCCCTCTGTGGGTTGTCAGGCTAGATGTTTACTAAATCCAGTTCCAGTTAGTAATTTAATTAATCTTTTCAGTGAAAGTTAATTCAACTCTTGAAACTCTACCACGCATTTTCATAAAATTTAAATAGAGTTCACATTTATCTGTTTCTAAAGCATTATTTCTAAACACCTTTTTCAATTATTAAACATTTTAGTGACATTCTTTTATGTAATTCACTAATTGAAAAGGACTTTTTAATACTGAAGAACAATTGAATCGATTATTGCAGAAACCCCCTAACTGACATTTTTCAATATTTTCACTTTTTGAGGTTTGGGTTTTTGATATGTAGACACATTGTTTGGTACAGAAACCCCCTATCTGAGACTTTTTAAGGCCATGTTATTGGGCATTGAAATATTCGTTTATTACAGAAACCCCTCAAGTGTAACCACTTATGGGCTTTCTGCAGCAAACGAGACAGTTGGCAATGCTTACTCACTGGCGACGGCACGCATGTTGGTATTAGTGTTGTTTGTTTACTTGTCACTCAGTTAACCTCAAATAGCCTACACTACAACGTGCTGCTGTGCTGTGTTATTGTGTCTTAATACTGTTGTTATTCTTTTAGTGATTATTGTAGTATTGAGATAGTTGTGCGCCTCATTTTGTGAAAAAATGTCTGATTCTTCTGACGAGGAGCAACCACAACCTAAAAGAAAAAGAGGTATTGCCCATCCAGAGTCTTATAAACGCAATATTGTATGTGTTTCAAGAGTTAAGGGTGATGGTTATGTCTTGTACAAAGGTAAAGAAGTCCCCAAAATATCCTTTTCGGAAGATTTGTCAAGCAAATGTCCAGGCAAATGTCATATTAAGCTAACTAATGAATGCAGGAAACAAATTTGGGAAACCTTTTATTCATTAGAAAACAAAAATGCTGAAGACCTTTACTTACAAACCTTAATTGAATTAAAAAATGTATGTAGACGTACAAACTTGGGGAGGAATAATGAATTAATTGAGGTTGAACCAGAAGTGCAAACCACTAACAATGAGAATCAAACCGTTTATAGAAGAAACCATACTTTTGTGTATCACGTAAAAACTGACGGTTGTATGATTAATGTTTGTAAAAATGTTTTTTTGAAAGTCCACGGGGTTTCTGCAGATCGAATTAAGAGGATTTGTCATCTTCTAGTCCAAAGTAAGAGTCCACTTGATTTAAGGGGTAAAAACCGCAGTGGAAATTCTAAGCCAGGTACAGTTTGTTTGAAAATTCATGAGCACATCAGTTCATTTGAAGTAAAAGTAACCCACTGCGGGGGGAAACCAAAAAAGTATTTAGATGCCCGTCTCAACGTCAAAAAGATGCATGACATGTTTATTAAGTAAATACCCAGAATTAGAAGGAGATGTTAATTATACTTATTATTATGGCTATTTCAAAGAAAATTTCGAGTACTCATTTGGCCGTCCTCAAGTTGACATTTGTTGTGAATGTGAAAGTCTGTCAAATAAACTAAAAGATCCCCTTTTAAGTGAAAACGCTAGATGTAACATTGCTGCGGATATTTGTATTCATAAGAGAAGGGCAAAAAAGTTTTATACATCTTTAAAGGCAGCATCAGAAAACAAAGACGAAGAAACTGCAGCCATTTGTTTCGACTATATGCAAAATCTTCCACTGCCTCATATACCTGTCCAAGAGGTGTTCTATATGAGGCAGCTTTGGGTTAACAACTTTTGCATTCATAATCTTAAAACAAACAAGGCTAAGATGTATGTATACCATGAAGGAGTAGCTAATAATTCACCAGATGAAGTATGCACTATACTACTAGACTAAATAAAAACAGAAATTCCTGATTCAATCAAATATTTGATATTGTTTAGTGATGGGACTTATGGTCAAAATAAGAACCACACTGTTCTCCGTTTTCTGTTGAGTTTGTTTGACAATTGTCACTTTGAAACCATAACCTATAACTTTCCCGTACGAGGACATTCCTTTTCACCCTGTGACAGGGACTTTGGTTGCATCAAACGGCTCATCCGGAAAGTAGACAGAATCTACACTCCTGGACAGTATTGTGAACTCATCCTTAAAGCCAGTAATACAGGGCGCTTCACAGTTCATGAGGCAAAGACTGACAAAATACTAAATTTCAGAGATTGGTGGCCAGCTTTTTATAAGAAAACCACATCGTCCGAAGAAACCTCTGGAAGAAGAGTTCCCAGCAAAGACAAAGAGCAGTTGAAAATATCACCTTATAAACAGTTTTCTTTTAGTTCAATGACCAAGGGGAAGGTAGTAGTCAGACCATATATTGACAGTGTGATTTCATCAACTTTTTCATTTTTGAAAAGTGACACAGCACCTGAACTACCAACTGCTCAGGCCTATCCTCAGGGAAAGGTAAGGTTTGCAAATTTAATTTTTAGGAACACTTAGTAGTTTTGTGTTATTTATGTTTGCGTTATTAAAGAAAATGAGAAACATCAGGAACAACTAATACAAAATATTAACTTTTCCCATTATTTTTTAAGTACATTATAATAAGGCAATATTTTTGTTTAATTTTATTTTTGTATTTTCATACCATTGTTTTTGGTTAGTGCTGAAATATTTTAATACAACTAAATAAGGACTTACTGTATATAATGTTAGGTTAGCTGATTTAAACAAACTACAATGTATTTAACAATGGACTTACGGTTTCACGATTGGTTTCAGGTGCCGATAAATAAAAAAAAAAAATACAAGATATGAGGAAACTGACAGAATACACTAGAGGTTACAAAGATTTTTATGAATCAATACTGCAGTGGCCAACCACAGATGCCGCAGATAATCCAGATGGCCTTGAAATGAACTAGTTTGTCATTGTACAATGTTAATTTTTTACTTGTCTCACTGAAATACAAACATTAACATTAATTTTGTCGTTTTTTGATTTCATAGTTCAAAATCTTAGGTAACCTAACTTAAACAATCTGAATTGACTAATATAAACTATTAAAAAATCACTTTAGTAAAAAAAACTATTAAAAGAGTATAAAAAATCAAGTTTATTGCAGAAACCCCTTAAGTGATTTTTTTAATTTTTTTTACTGGAAGTTTTTTCAAAAATTTCTAGTTGTTATTAAACACTTTGTATAGCAACAACATTCACTGAAAATAAAAATAACAATCATATTTTTATAATTTTATGAGTGGGAAGGTTTTTTTTGTCTCCTGTAAAATTTTAAAAACTTCACTTAGGGGGTTTCTGCAATAATCGATTCAATTATTGGAAAACGAATTTTACAGTTTTTAAAAACTCTGTAACTCTGTAAAACTCTAATCATTCTGGGTAGAAATAACAGGACACTGTGGAGAGAGAGTGCCTTAATTTCTCTTACATGTTGTAAGCTATCCTTTTTATAATCGGTTACTACCAAGTGACACTGGCATGTTATAGAATTTAGATACTGTAGTTTTACAGTATCAAAACTACATGTCAAGGTCGAGGTTTAATTCAAATCGCTAATTGCTAATGACAGTGAAGTAAAAACTATTTTTTATTAATTGCTCATTAACGTCAGAATACAGAAAACATTCTATGTGTTATTAAGTTTCAAATAAAGAGATGTTCAGAGGCCAAATATCCAACAGTGGCAGTACCACCTCGCGGTTCCTCCAATAAATTAAAGGGTGCAGTGTTCGATAGTTATTATGCTTTAAGGTCCAAAGGCGGTTGAAGCATACATGATTCTGCCTGTCCTATGAGCTGTGTTACTTTGCCACTGGAGCGACCAGGCGACGTGTGTAGTGATGTGTTGCTTATCGCTTATCGTTGGATAACATCATGCATATATGGGTGTTAGATTCATTGTGTAATGCACTGTTGGACACATACCAGAGGCACTCACGATTCTACTGAGATTGCAGTCAACTAAAGTGCATTTAAATTTAATAGACTCTACAACAATCTATTATCTTAATAAAAGTAAAAGAATATTTAATATAATTAAATATTAATAAAGTTATTACTCTTCCTAAATTATTCAGAAATGTTCAAACATTAGCATATTCAAATAAAAAATAACATTCCAAGAAATATAAATTTAAGATTTTGTAAGGGATTACTTAGAAAAGAGATAAAGTTATAAGTATCTTCTTCAATGCAACAAAAAACTCTAGGGACCAAAAACTGTAGACAGTGAAAACCCTTGTGACACTCTGCATTCATTTCTTAGGCCATTGTATTTGTTTTATTTATTTCGTTATTGAGGATATATAATTAAAATAGTATTAAATATTTGTTTTCTTAATTAATTAACTTGCAAAGTTTTATGTTGAGGGCAAGAGAAATACATTATTCTTAATAAGAGGTATATTTGAATTAAATAACAATATCTTTAATGTTTCTAAGTTTCGAACTAGACGTATCAGCGGTACCATACATGGTTATTCCCTTAGCGATGTTATATGTATTATTTTTCAAAAAGGGAGGACGCAGTCACCACTAGAGCGTAATTGTTTCTTAAATCTGATATCAGGCCTGTTGTTGTTGTTGCTGCTGTTGTTGGGGCTAAACCCATTGGACGCCCAGTGATCTCGGACCTCCCCATCATCACTGCTGACTATATGGGTATATGTGTTTGATAGTTGGAACACTGAGCATCGAGAGTTAATCAGTTGTTATCCTAAACATTGTTTATCCTTACGTATATGTTCAAGAGGTTCACTTTACATACAAAAACGATAAAAATGCCGCGTAAATTGTTTAAAATGTTGTTCAATTTCTTTACAAATTACAGATGATTACAAATAAACATATGAACAGTGAAAATGCCACTCTTAGTTCCAGTAGACACCGACAGATAGCGTTACGCACAAGAAGTTATCACTGGTGAAACTATTCAAACGTTAGTTTTTTCAACGATTTCAGAGATTGTTCGTAAGATATTAATTTATGTCAGAAAACGGTGTATGTTTACGTAGTAATACAACAAACGTCGTTCTTGTAAAAATGCACATCCTTAAAAAGTGTTATAGCACGAACCTTTTCTTATTTCCAGAGCTACTGAAATACTCTTTTCATATCCCAGTTATGACGGGAGGGAAATTTATTTTTTCTGTCTGTCTAAGGCAAAAATGTTTCTTATTGCAAAAAAGGGTTTCGAATACAAGAACATTGCTACAAAATTCTAGTAGGTAGTCTACAAGACTATTATAACGTCTTCCAGTACGAATCGAAACTTTGTAGCTCAAGTAGCCCTACATTTGTAACTGTAAGACGTACTAATGTCAAAAATTACACACACTCAGTAGTAATAATGAGGATAGAGGTCAAATCAACGTGAGGATGAGGTCAATGAGCCCACGATTATCTTCTTATGTACTGTACGCCGTACGTAAATGACTTGTTTACATGAAGTTGTTTACGCATCAACATTTTTATCGATGCATTAGTTTGCTAATGAGTGTTTAGAATTAATTAATTTGAAAACGTCTTTAATCCTAACCTCCAGAAAAATCAGTGTCCGTCCTTCAGCAAAAGAGGATTGCTCCTTATTTTTAATACTTTAGACTTATTGGACTAATACCTACGTATTATCCCATTACTTAAAGAAAACAAGAAACGTAAAGGAATTAATGAATATACTGTCCATAGTTGTTTTTTTTAATGAGAGTAAACTTTAAGAACTTGGTATGAAAGATACATTTTTGACCAAACGCTCTGGATAAACAAGCGGCTATGTAGTTTTAACAGCACAAAATAAAAAGTGTATCGTAATTTCCTGTGGAAACTAACAAAGTCGTCTTTTTAAAGTTTATATTTGTTGTTTTTATAACAAACGAATAGCCTACAATAGACTGGGATACGTTTATCGAATTAGATAAATGGCTATCTCAACTAGAAGAATATTAACACTTTCTTTGTTGCAATAAGTTATTCCAGTCTACAAATTTTGTTTCATTTGCATTGCTTTCTAACAGAAATCTGTAATAATGCTGGTAAATCTGTTATTATTTTTATCTAGCCTGATTTTATTAATCTAGCCTTAATAAGTAGGCTAATATTTCAAGCTGTCTTTTCTGGAGCCTATTTCAATTTAAATAATTTTATATTCTATACACTCGTCTAGATATAGTTATACACATGAGATTTAGCTTTGTTATTTGTAATACTAAGACATTTTTTAAATGTTCCAATGTACTGTTTATGTTTTGGACGCGTTTCGTTTATCAAGTCACTATTAAACAAAATTCTAACAGCGACCCTTATAAGACAGTATTGGTGTTGGACTATTCTTCAATGGTTAGGCCTACTTGATAATGGTGTGACAGCTGAAACACGTCTAAAAAGTGAACGATATAGTCACACACTGGGAAACATTTCACAGCTGTTAACAGTTTCAAATGTTACATTTTAACGTGTAATGTTTTTAGGCTGGGTCCACAAAAACGTCATCGAAAACGTGACGCTTCCACACTTTCGATTTCCCACAGTCTAGAAATTTGATATGTTCACGCATCAAGACAGAAATAATCGCTGCTGACATTGAGTTTAGCAAACGTTTTAGTGAGAATAAATTTGGTTTTACATGCTCTGTTTGTGATCGTCTGTGGTTTGGAAATGATTTACGTTTCAAAAGCCTAAAAACATTATCATGTTTCGGTTTCGTCAAAATTCTTTGAATGCTTTTTTGTTTTAACATTTTCGAGTGGGAAAAGATGTACCGGTATATAGAAAGAAGCAGAAGAAGAAGTAACTTGCTTCGTAAATCCTAAACAGTCACAAGATTGGTCTCTCACACAATCTCGTAATTAAAAGGGGTAAGTACACGCTTTGTTGTCGTTACTGGGCTAAAATACTATAACAATTAGAAATATTTATGTAGACGTTATTAACAACGTGCAGGAAGTAATTACAGTGTAAACATTTTGTGGCAACCATATTGCACTAACCGTTCTTGTAGAGCGTGAGTTGATTTTAAATGAAGCAAACAGATGCTGCAGATTGTACGACCTCTTGCCGATGTTACCTGTGAGCGGTTTTTAATTACGCAGCCAGTGAACACAGAGCTTAATGAGAAGTAGACTATATGTCACCGGGGCCCTATGTCACCATTTAGGGACAATAGAGTAGGGAAGATGTGTGCTTACCATTATGTAGACAACATTAAACAGTTTGTTCGCTTTGCCTGTCTTCACATTTCGTTTGTTGTTGGCAATTCAGTATTTCGTTACTATCTGTGTAGCGTTTCTGACTAAGGTGTAATATATATTGCAACATTATTATTTTGTTAAAATTTAATTTCAAATACAAATACACTTCTATTTGTGTTTGAATAGCCCCACGTTCTTTGGAAGCCACTCTATGCAACGTAATAAATTTGCAAATTTAATTTAATTTAAATTTGTGGAGCCCCACGATCTTGGAGCACCAAATTTATGCAACGTTACATACACATAAATAGGCGTGAACGATCTCACGTTCAAGATTGACAAATTCTTTAAACAATCTAACATTTAAATTGGGTGTCAGGTGTATCTGCAATAAGAACTCTATGTAACTTGAAACGGTAATTAAAATTTATTTGATACTATAAAAAAATGTGTGCACATGGCACTGACTTCGATTTTAAAACATTAGTTATTATTTGTTATTATGCCGTAAGGCTTAAGATATATACATCCTTACTGACTAAATATTCTATGCTACTAATTATTATATAAAAGAAAAATCTCATTTTCAGACTACTCAGTCTATTAATATGTTTCAAAATCAATTTTTAAATCTTTTTTTCTATATTGTAACGTACTCAAAATATTAATAATTATTGTTTCTCAGTACTGTTTTCTCAAATACTAATTGTTTTCATTTAAATGCTTTCTATAATTTTATATCATATTAATTTGAGCTCTTGTTACGTTAATCGTATTTCTAAAACATCTACGATTTTAACTCTACTATACAAGAAACATTGCTCTTATTTTTAAATAAAATATTAATGTCTTTAACTGTCTTTGAATTCTTTGTATGATTAAGATATGAATAAGTTGTCTATCACCTTATTGTTGTCAATCATACTCGATCATTTTTGTTCCATCGGTATTCGTCCTCGTCTCGCCTCCAGCGTCGGCTGCCTCTCTCTCTGGAACTCTCCTCTTGTCCAGCGTCGTATCTCTCTGGAACTCTCCTCTTGTCCAGCGTCGTATCTCTCTCTGGAACTCTCCTCTTGTCCAGCGTGGTATCTCTCTCTGGAACTCTCCTCTTGTCCAGCGTGGTATCTCTCTCTGGAACTCTTCTCTTGTCCAGCGTCGTATCTCTCTCTGGAACTCTTCTCTTGTCCAGCGTCGTATCTCTCTCTGGACTCTTCTCTTGTCTAGTGTCGAATCATTAATGGATCTTCTTAAGTAGTGCTGTTATTAATTAAAATGATTGTCTTTACAGCTTAGTTACGTATTTGTACGTAACTGGCAAATTTAAACTGTTTACGGAAAAAAAATAAATACGCCGTGCTGACGGGCATAAGCTCCCGCTGCACCGTGGATGATTCAAGAAAGAGAACCACTGTAGCTTGCGTGTCCTATTTATACCCATGTCTTGGTCGACACCCTACAGTGATACAAAATCGACATGTTAGAAACTGTCTCTGGCGTCAGTTCCCCCACTCTTTGTCAAATTCGCTATTTTTTATATTCCTGCGAATTGCAGAGTCCTGTAAGTATACTCTTATACTTATCTTATAACTAATTTTACAACACATGTTCACTGTAATTTTGGACATTGCAACTTAACCCTTTCGATTTGTACACAGTTATTTCACTATTGCACTTGTACGGTGTGTCACTTTCGCGTGGTTTTCGTACACAGTATTTAGTAAATTTATTTACATTTTAGTGCTTTTGGATTTTAATTCTTAATTCTAGCTTATGAATAATTACGGAAAAACAGTAATTGTGCAATTATTCATCTTGGGGTGGCAAACTCGCCTGCAGAGACCTGCGTTCACACACACTAGCAAAATACTGGTGTACACACTTTCAGTTACATTTGTGTGTGTGTGCACGTTGATTCAGGTCGAAACACCTGTTCATATTTTTGTCTGAGCCAAGCCTGCAATCCCTAACATGCTTATTTCTAATATATTAATAATTATTTACAGTTTATTAAGTAATTTAAAATTTTTATATTCCATGCTCAGTACATCACTTATTTGTACTGTCGCAATATATATATAAAATTTACTGACCATGAGTATGATGTCTACTTAAATAAATGGTCAAAGAAGTAAAGGTAATAACTGTGTTCGTTATAGGATTTACAAACATTGTTTACAAATATAGAATATAGAACTTTCACTTGTGAAACTTAGGTACTTGTTTTTAGGCTTACTAAGATTAGGCTTTTATTTTATTTCTTTCCTTAGTACTATATTTTACAATTAATGTGACTAATGCGTCTTCTACTGGCTTTACAACGCAGAATGAGTTTTAGCCTCTTCAACGATTTTTTTTCTGTTCAGCCGTCTCATTACAAAATCTAATCCATATTCATGCAAAAAATACAGGTGAACCATAAGTCACTTGAAAAATGCATTTTTTGGTAATTTCTAGTAACAAAATGTTTAGTAAGATTCAGTCAATGGCTTTGCACAATTTATACCTATGTTCTGACAAAATTTATTTTCGTCTTCAGGACCTGTGTATGTGCAATGCATAAATAACCATGATTAATATATATGCCATCACTATTAATATGTCTGGAATATTGTAATTGTAATATAGGTATAACAATATATGTGTAACACATTCTTTATGTAACACACAAAAATTATCATTATATATGTAAGTCTACTAATTATTTCTGTATTGTCATAAACGTTTTAAAATAATAACCAAATCTCCTAAAAAACTGTCATCTGTTTTTGTATTTTGAAACAAATTAGTACAGACAAACAGGAAACATATTTTTACAAATCAAGGAGTACAACAAGAATAAAGTTTAGTGTCCACATTTTTAACATGCATGTTAATGACATAAAGATTGGAAAGAAACAATAACTCTTAGAATATTCTGGCACATGCAAAATTATTAAATTTTGTCATCTGTGGATGATTTAACACTGATTTAAAAACTGAAAAAGATTTGAAATTGACCAGTTCCAGCAGCCTTGCCCTGGTGGGGCCTGACATATCATCTGTAAAAATAACCATGTTCTTAACCAACTTCATGCCATTAAGAGAAAATTCTCTATAGATGCAAATAAATGTTTCATCAATCAATATTTATTGAAAAGATCTAAGATAAAAATTTAGGAACATTTTGTTTCAATTTTTGACATTACGTAGCAGTTTTGAATACCTGGGCTACAGTGTGTCTTATAATGCATGCAACAACATTGTGAATAAGTTCAACCTTATGTGCGGGACCAATCGGCAAACCCTTAAGTCAGCAAGTACAGGAACACGCCTAAAATTCTACAAGGTGATGTCTCTTCCCACACTTCCTTATTGGTCTGAGAATTGGACTTTAACGAAAAGCCAAGCCAGTCGCATCCATGCGGCTGAAATGAGATTTCTCAGGCACATGGCAGGGTATACTCTCCATGATCATAGAAGAAACACAGATATATGGCAGGAATTGAATATTATGAGTATACTCGACAGGATCACCCAGTATTGGCTGAATTGGTGGGAACATCTTTACTGAATGGAAGACTGCCGCATCCCCAAACAACTCTGGAACTATAAGCCGAGGGGTCGGAGAGGTGTGGGACGTCCGAGTAAGCGCTGGAGTGACCAGCTGTAATCTTTTCCTATTTGAGACCAGAACAAACCATTTTTGGTTATATCCGTGAAGATGATGATGATGACGATGACATTTATTTTTTTTTCTTTAACGCTCTGGGGGTTACACTCAAACACTTAAACCCCCTGGCTGTGCCCCTAGATTTCCATATTCAACAAAAGTTATTAATTTTAGACAAAAATTAGGTCTATTTAGTGTTCCTTCTATTGAATCCATACAAGTTTCCAACTATAATAATTTTCAGCTAGTTTTGCCCATTGTATATTACACACTGACAAGCAAGCTGAGGTTTGATTCCATAGCAAACGCTATTGGCCACTGCTCGAGAATGTGATTCTTGCAAAGTAAAAATTTCTATTGTTCCTTATTCAATTTGTTATTTTTTGAAAATACAGAATAACAGGAATATATAAAGTATATAGAAGATTACTGAAGCTGTCATTTTGCTCAGACTACAAGGGCTGTGTTTATTTATATTCCAAGAACCTTTGCCTGGTGCTATTTATAGAAGAGAACAAGAAGTTCAGAGTTGACTAATAACAAACCTACATCTTTTGAATAGGTTTGGATATGACATGTTATAAACAAAGGAACGGTATGTTAATGGATCAATTGTTAATCAGCAGTAGTTATTGACAGGTTACTGACATCATAGAAGTTATAAACACCACCCCACACTCCCACACATTACTATTATGACTTTTTGTCTCCAGAGGTACAGCACTGTTAACTCAGTGCTCTTTTCTCTGTTTATATAACCAGCTATTACATAAAGCTATTACATAATTTGTTGAATCAAAAAATTACAAAATTACAAATACCGGTACTGTCCAAAGGAAACAATTTATAGCCATCAATACAGCTAGACAAGTCTAGTCTAAGAAGAAATTAAACTATCAAAGATAAAACAATCATAAAACTACTTATTAACATTATTTAAATTTTCCTCTGAAAATAGATGTGACGAAAATAAAAAAAACTTATGACAGAAATATACATTGTTGCAACAAAATAAGTGTTAACAATGGTTTTGATTGAGATCTTCATTTATCTAATTCAGAAAATGTATCTCATTATGTAGTTCATTGGTTTGTTATAAACATTAAAATAATTAAATTTAGAAACTGACTTGATTAACTGACATAAGAAACTATGCTAACTTTATGACTGTGATAACCCTTCCCAGAATTTTATTTCAATATTATTTGTTTTTAATAAATAAATAGAGACTATGAAAAAACAGTGTTGACTATTACCAGTATGTTCGTTTCGTAGTCCTTCAGTCTTTCGACTGGTTTGGACCCTCCCTGCATATACCCGTGGTGCGTGTGTTACAGAGTCTCACAGGTATATGGGACCTACAGTTTAACGCCAGATCCGAACGGCATAGTTGGGGAGGGATTCTACTAAGCAGGATACCTCTTGCAGTACATAAAAGCCAAATAATCACCAGACACAGAACATTGTGAAGTATATGGTACAATGAACTCCTGCATGAAAAATGTTTTAGAAACTTACATCACGTCACAAGCCATAATCAGATAAACTGTGTTAATGAAATGGAACATACTACTACAAATAATTAAAGTACCGTACTGAACTGAGCAACAAAGAACCCAAAACATTTTCTTCATTGACCTTGAAAGAAATACTAATAATAGAGAAATATGCAATATAAAACGCCTATTACATGCAATGGCTAGATTCAAAGCTCCACACAGAAAGTAGATGTTAGTTCATGATTAAAGAGCCTTACTTTGGACACACAAAAGACCAATGTATACAATAATTCTATTGTATCAAATATGTAGGCACATATGATTATCGATTATTCGGCAACAAGAAGCAAACTGGAAATCCAGCTAGATGTGTTCTCTGTGGAGAAGCACACCCAGGCAAACTTAAAGGTTTCCATATCACAAAAGAATAGTTCTATGTGGAAGTAACACCCCCCCCCCCCCATGACAGCTATTACAAGCAGACCAAACGGACAAAATTTTATAAAGAATGAACATGAATTTTGATATATTCATAAGTAATACAATTATTGCATAAAAGTAATAGAAAACAATTATTAAAACCTAGCCTTACAACTGATCAAAGTCAACAAAACGTATATTTACAGCAGTTTGACTACAACAAACTATAGAAAGGCAATAAACATCAATCAGTGAATAACTATTAAAATCAAACCACAGGTATAAAGTATAGTCATTTCTGGCTCTGAACTGTAAAATAAAGTTGACATTATACTAATACTTCGAGTCACATATGGTATAGAAAACCAGCCTTAAGATACAACATTAATTAGCACACAATGCAGCACATCCAGATTCAGAAAGGAAAGCACCATCAGTAGCAGCTGTCCTAGTAGAAAAATTATATCTAATGTATTGAGCAAAATAGAGCAAACCAACATTCAAGCCACAAGCATAGTAACAGATGAGTGCTTTGGATGTATAACTATATCAGCAGTTTACCATGTGTATAGGCAGAGGGGTGTTTGGGGATTTACCCCCCAAACTTTCCACTTAGCTAAAAATCTATAATATTGTGTAACATTTTTATCCTTTGAAGTCATGATTAAGTATCACATTTTTAATAAGCATATAATATTTAAGTTTGATCACAGAAATATTGTAGAGATGTTGACCATAATATTTATCCGTTCCACTTTCTGTTGACTCCCCCCCAAAATGATACTTTGTATATCCCCACAGCATACTGCTCATATAACTGTGCCTTGAGTCATTAAATGTTTTTATTAACTTAGTACAAATAAGATTACTAGCAGGTGGGTATTTTAGTAGGAAGCACAAGCTGGAGATCTCAAATGTCACTGCCCAGAAGAGGTGGAATACTTTATCAAGTAATGGAAAGCTGGGGAAAAAACATTTAGCCAACCTACTGGCCAACTAACCTTTGTAAAACTCCAGATTGCCTTGATGTTTTGTCACCAAAGCATTTGGATCAGGTTACTTAAATACTGAGATAAATGATAATGTTGCTTTAGACAATTCACTCAGTAAATGAAGAAAAACAGGACTTAAAAAACTATACATCATAAACGCTAGCTGGGATATTTTTAGAGATATAATTAATAACAATGTAATTTATATGTTCATATTTTTGTCTTGAATCAACATTGTACTTGAGATTGGAACAGAAAACTTGGAACTACTGATTTAGCAAGCAACATGGATAGAACTCTCATTCACACACAAAAACAATTGCAAAAAAAATGATGACTTAAAAAGAACTGAAAGGTTTCAAAACATGACATGACAGAATATTCTACACTCAATCAATCAATGAGACAATGAAAAGAGTTGCTGAGGAATAACAATCCTTTCAAATAGTATCTGGAAAACTTTACATTTTCATCTGATACAGACTATGTAGTCAATTACAAAAGACTCAAATATCCATACATGCGAATCCATTCACAAGTAAGTCTGATAACACGTGGGCCAAAACAGATCATGAAAAGGTGACTCGTACTTGAAAAGTTATATGGTACTTAAAACATCTATGATAGTAAACATGTATACAGTATGAAGACTTCAGCTGACACACCAAAAAGCGAAAATAACATTGTGCAGTGTACAAGATGCAGAGCCAGGCTTATTTTATACAGGAATTTGATGATAAGTAGTGATAGAAGTATTAATGGTAGTAGATTTTCGACTAGTTCTTATCTACAATATGAAATGGTGGCCCACACACAGGGGTGTTGGACGTCAACTCCATTTTGCTACACCATTGACTACTTGTAAGAGCCACACACATGCAAAAGTCTACTATACAAGACTGTTGATTATACCAAATATGGAGGAGATCACATATAATCTTGCATTAGAAACCTTTAAATGCTGAAAATAACTATTTACAGATAGGTAATCAACCTGCAGAGCTATGAAATAATAAAAATTAAACTATTTATAACTAGCCTTGATTTTTCACTTGGTTTGAAGTATTATGGATGTACTTACAGTAGAGTACGGAAGGCATGTAATAATATGGAATGGAATTATGTAGCCTAAGGAGGGCAGTAGTAGTGGATGATACAATGATAATAATCATCCAAATTTGCAGGCCTATTCAGGTGTCATCTTAAGAGGAAGACGAGCAAATTATGTATAGTTATGTATGTGTTCCATCACAGACTGATGTAAATCATGAAATTATTTACTTCTTGCTGCTAGTATAGATATACTGGGTATGCTGCTCTTCTTCTACAAGCATTTATTTCAGTGTTGTATTCAGTTGCAGATTGCAATACAACTGTACACAGAAATCTCTAATACGAGTCCAGTCTGTAAAAGCCACACAATAGTATAGTTTTGACAGCATATAGGCCTATAGAAACGTAAAAAAAATCAAGAAGCATAATATCAAAACAACTACACAGAAGTTCAGTTCAGTAACATAAAGGCAACATTAACACAAACAACAATAATAATTTTCTCTTCTAAATGCCTACCAATCATAAGTCCAAATCCCAACTAACCAAACCTTCTTTTCTCACAAATTAAGATAACATCAGTATTCACATATAACACATTAGAGTTGTTAACAATGTTTCTTTAATGAACTTAAATTAATGTTCAATGAACTGAACAACCTAAACATCATGAAATTAAACATACAATTACAAACAAAAAATCCTACACACTATAAAGAAACTTATCTACTATGAATTATACTCTGCGATAATAATGAGAAACCAAACACTAGAACAACAAAACTTTCTGTAAAAACATCATAAATATCCAGTTCATTACCATTAATATCTAACATATTTCTTTTGTAATCTGACAATTTGCTACATAATACTTTGCTGTGTGGCATCAAAACGTATGTCTACTATATCTGGATATGTGTACAGGAAATTAATTAAATAGCAATGCTCATTTAATAGTTTAAATCGTTCATCTGTTTGACTTGCAGTGACTAATATAACATAGAAGAAGTTTATATTGAAATTTTCTTCCAATTATAATGCTGGTTCATATTCACATTCACACAAAAAATTGTGTTTTTTTTTAGTCTTGGTCTTAAGTTTTCAATGGATAGAATTTCGTTTATTTCATCTGCTAAATGTGCACATTTGATGGTACATTTCCACTGTTTTAAACTGACTGTTTTAACTGCAACAGTTAAGCTGTCCAAATTGTATCAGGATGAATCTGTAAATGACTAGTGCACAACTTACATAATTCTACACAATGTTCCTATCACACCTACCTCCTATCGCATGAATCGTATCTTTACTATTGCATGTAAATTTATTAATGTCCTCAAACTAAACCAAACAAAACTAGCATATTAATATCCTCAAATTTGTTAAGACTAAACCATTGGTTATTTGTGAATCGATTATATTACAATAATTACCATATGAAAACAAGTAAAGCATACCTTAAGAATCAGTATGTTCTTATATACTAAAGTAAACAAACTAGTGAAAAACTACACAAAGTTTCACTGGAACATAATAACTTTTATAACAATGTACTGGTAATAAGCTTTGTCAGCTTCTCAAGACAATAAAAAGTTCAGGATTATGTATGTAAAGGTTCCATTATTCATATTTCTTAGAAAATCACAACTATGCAGTCTAGCTAATTTACTTTTCATTGGTAGATTCCGCAAGTTACTGCCACTGGAGTAACCAGTTTCAATTTGTGTAACAAAGCATTTTCAATTTGTGTTTGTTATTATTGATTCATACTATGTGAATCTCCAGCAATTAGTAAGGAGACAGTGAAATAGTAAGACTTATAACTCTGGATTACATAAGCAGTTTGTCTACCATCTACCTTATTTAGGTAGACTTACTGTGATCCATGCAACTCAGAGTGGTATCCAGCCTCTCTAGTTTTCAATGTATTTGTGTGTTGACAGTGTTAAATGTATGGTAGTCATGGAGCTGAGCTACTACAGTACCACAGTACCAGCCAAACAGATCACATTCTAATATTCAAGCTGATCCTTATAGCGATCAAAAATTTTCATAAATTTTCTGATCGAGCAGTGCATTCTCACACAGTCAGGTCACCAACCCAAACCAGAGGAATAAATAAACGCTATTAAGAGCACGTCGACCCGACGCCAGCTACGAGACAATAAGACAACGTTTGACTTAACACAACAAAGGAAATTGGGATCGACTTTGACAGACCAAACTCAACTCAAATTTACGACATCATAACAAACCGAACAAAGAGCAGAGTCCAGTGACACGAGTACGCAGAAATTGTAATGAAGGGACGCTGTAGGGTTAAGCCAACACGTGTGAACGTAAGAAAAGAGATACTCACTGACAAAGGATTCAGAAAAGTCTCGACAGTACAGAGACAATACAGCGAATACCCAGTGAATACATACGACCATGTCGCACAGCATGAAAACAACGCCAGAGTGACAACTTATATTTACGATGAGAAATAGTGGAGGCAACTCAGAGTGACAGCGAGCGAGAAATTATTAATTGGTAGAAAAAACGGGGTGGAAGTTGAACAAGGAACAGGACGCAACGGATTGTTAGCGAGGGTGTAACAACAACCCTTGGGAAACTTACGAAACAAAGGTTTGACAGACAGGCGAACAATTACTTTATATTCTTGGAAAAAGTGCGTTGTCCTTAGCTGTGTATTTCAGAGGATGTTCAACAGCCAACCAGAGGTTAGCATCTTCCGAAGAAGTAAGTGGAGAGGACTGTTGTCATGGTGACAACCAGGGCAGCAAATCAGAGAGTCGAAAACCAAAGATCATCAAAGTGGAAGGAACATGTGGCCCAGGAGAGGGTAAGTCTTGAACCTATCGGGATCAACCGAGGGCGTGGAAGGCAGAAGATTGCATTGTGGTAGAAAACGTTTGATAAAAACCGTTTGCAGGGTACGCGAGGCCCTCAGTCTCATAAAATTTTGTGCTCAGTTTTATTAACTCAGTTCTACACAATTTTACCTCAGTCTTATAAAACTTTATCTCAGTATTGCACAGTTTATTTACTTAGTTACTTTAACTTTTGAACGTGCGAAGTTATCTAAGTATCGTTATACTTTCGAGTCCAGTACTATAAACTTTAAACTTTAAAGTATTATTCATTATCCGACATTATGGAACTTAGAAACTTTTAACAAGTGAAGTGACATCTCAATAATAGAACTTTTGTGTATCAACTTCGGACATTGTGATTCGTATCATAAACTTAACATGATTCAGACTTAATTATTCTAGTTGTGCAGACTCATGAACGATAAGAGAACTCAATATTCATAAACACAATTGTATAACATGACGCACATTCACGACCAAGCTAAGTAGAACATGAACAGTTACATGAAGCATCTTTGTAATAGACATTTTATTTGAACACAACCCACTAATGATGGTTGTATCTACACTACACAGAACTCTATAAACTGTTAGTAAAGACGGGTTACGCCAACACCACACCACGTACGCCGCGAGTGAATTCTCATCGCGAGTTTCAAAGTGATAGTGAAAACATCCAATCAACGGAGCGACCATACATGGAGTCACCAGTAAGCAGGAAATTTCACCGATGGATTATTGGATATTCAAAATGTCAAGTTAAGTCTTCATGATTTTAATATTATAATAATACTACTGCTCTGTCTCTTTTCCAAGAACCAACACCTTTGAGAAATTGTATAATCATTTAGTAAAGATAATGTTAAAATATATTATGAATATAAAAGCTACTCATCTGAGACACATAATGAACGCATTAGTTTAGGGTGAATAATATTTGATTTGTCTATGTTTTGTGTATGTTTATCTATGTCATGTTGTATGTTATGTTTTAAGCCATCAACGAAGACAGATTTATATTGTGATTTATGTTTTATATGTTTCTGAATGTATTTTCAGGTAATGATTTATATATGTGTTTCGGAAGTTAACTTGAGTAATGTGTAATAAACAAGCATTCTATTTGATATATATTTTATGCGTTCATTATTGTTCCAATCCTTAACATCAAAAGACATTAACGTCAATTGATTTGTTTGATAAATTTTCTTATATTGTTTTAATAACAACGAAATATAGTCTCATTGTTTATGCTAATTAGTAATGGATACATTCAGTGATTAGACTGATTAATAATGTTTGCATAATCAGATCAATTAGTCACATTTCAAAATTTAATTGAATAATTAAATTTTGCATAAATTAGCATAATTATCGTTAAATGCTGTTCATTGTCCTTTTTCAATGGACATCACTGTAATCACTGTCCATCTATAGTACCCAAGATGTGCCATATCTACTGAGGACTAGATTAAGTTTTTTCATTCCCAGGGACATAGATTCTTGTTAGGTGTGGTGACTGGAAAATGAAACATATAAAGTTTGGGACAATACTTTGTATGAAGAAAATCTGCTACTTACTACAGATGGTGAAATTCTAGATTGGGACGTAGGCCACAACAATACTGATTCTTTTATTCTTTGAAAAATTACTCTTAGCCAGCCCCGGACTGGCCCACCGGCGCCTTTTCAAATAAAACCCAACCTGTGCCCTCAGGCAGCTCTGAAAATGCTGTCATGCTTTTACACGAGAATATATTTTTGGTAATGGGATCAAACAAATATCCCGAGATATTAAAAAAAAACTTTTTTTAAATACTGTATACTTAAAAAACGAATTGCTTAACCGTATTAGTAGCAGAACGTGTATGGAACGCAAAATAACGTGTGGGAGTGCGAGCTGGGCTGGCAGAGAGCACTGCGCGGAGGATGTAAGCCGTACATGCCCGTCGCGCTGTGCGACTTGGTTTCGTCAATGACCTCGACGCTGGACTGTGCCCTTCTCCCCACTCCCTTCATGCCTTCTCCACTCAGGCGCTGTGCAAGTGGAAGTACAGTACTGTTTTTCCAATAAGTTTAGTGGTGTCACGTTTACTACCGTATATTTACGAAACATCAAAACTGTGTTTATTCTTATTTTGGCACGCAGATTATGTCATCACGAGCTGTACAAATGTTACGCAATAACTGATGACATGACGCACACCTAAACTCTCTATCCTCGAGCGCTTTAATGACGGATCCTCAGTTTTTTGTCAAGGGTTTTATCGCTAAAGGCATTTGACACAAAATATAGGAGAACACGAAAAGTCGAAAGCTCATCTAGACTCTGTGAAGACGTCCATTTCTCACAAAGAAGGGACAACAATTGATAACCTGTTATTTGATAACAACTTAAAAAACGAAAAAAAAGGTACTTGAAGTTGAAAAGTTGTATCTGCTGTCATCAACGTCGTTAAATTGATAGGAACACAAGGCCTCGCTTACAGGCAAGTGAAGAAAGTGCATACACTCTTGACGACCCTTGTGTAAACTATGTGAATTTTTTATAAATAATTCTTTTGATATGTAACTATGACATCAATCTGGAAAACCAAGTGAAAAATGTTATTAACACGAGTAAATCAGCATTGGAAACTTCAAAGACGAGTTCCAAGAAAGGATGGAGAGGAAGGGGTGGTCAAGTAACATTTCTCCGCAAAACAATTGTTAATAAAATAATTAACATAATCAAAATGTTGATCCAGAAAGAAATAGCTAATGAAATAAAGGAAGCCAAGTTATTCTCAGTGCTAATGGACACAACAACGGATGTGTCTGGGTTCGACTAGTGTGTTATTGTGTTGAGGTATGTGTTTGAAACTGAAGTAAAAGAAAGGATTATTGGTTTGAAGTGTGTAGTACAGTCTTCAACAGGGGAAAACTTGTTTAACTCTTTAGTTAAAATTTTGAATACCACAGGACTTGATGTCAAAAACTGCATCGCCAACTCATTTGATAGGGCTGCAAACATGAGCGGTCAGTACAGAGGTGTTTCAACTCGACTTCAAGATGAACTGCCAAACCACATTCACACGTGGTGCTATTCCCACTCTCTGAACCTTGTAATGACAGATACGGCCCAATGCGTAACTGCTGCAATATCTGTTTTCGGTCTACTACAGCAGACCCAAATATTTATCAAAGAATCCCACAAAAGACTGAATATTTATTTGGAACAACAAGCTCACGTATTTTTTTACCTGCTGACATCGGAAGTGCTTCAACTGAATGTTTATTGTGACTATTTGGAAGATGGAATTCGTCAAGATAAAAGCTGATTACTGGTGGTTGCAGGGATTTTTGAAGTGTAAAGCTTAAAGATTAAATCCGTCCTGTGCTCAAAAATTGAACAGGTTTGTGGTTAATGACCATTTTGAAAGTTGAAAATGATTCTTCTTGACAATAACTTAATAAACTTTCCAGAAACAAATGTTTGTTATTGATGAGAATGGTTGCAGGCTGTAGCTTCACAAAGAACCTACTGTTTATGATAAGAAAGGTGTTAAGCATCTAAACATTGTTGCCAAAAAAAATGGAAAAAGCACCACAGTAGTAGCTTGTGGCTCTGCTACAGGCTCAGTCATCCCTCTGATGCTTCTGTTCACAGGAGCTAGGAAAAATCCTGCTTGGGGAAAACATTTGCCTCCCAGATCAGAAATTAAAAATGACACCCAAGGGTAGCATGACAGCTGAAATGATTACTGAATTTATGAAGCATATGGCCAGGTGCAAGCCTGGTGGTAAATGTCTTTAATTTTTTAAGGTGCCAGATGTCATTTGGACTACAGAATTTGTGAAGCTGCGGAACAGAATGATATTCTCCTCTACTGTTTATCTTCCAACACAAGTCACAAATTACAGCCGTTTTGAAATTGAGGAAATTTTCATGTTCCTCTATACTCATTTATTAGGTGCGCTATATTCAATTCTTTGTAACAATCCATACTTCAGTAGTTAGTTCTATATTAATGACATTCATACAGTCCATCTTTCTACTTTTCAATTGCTTTCAAACATATAATATGTAGTTCATTCAGAGAAACTTTAGACACACAGAAATTTAAATAAAAACATAAATCTACAGGCTACTACAACAGTCAAATTTATAAAATACCAGTTTCGGCTCCTGTAGGACGGAAGTTTTCTTGAGATAGATCTTGTTCTTCTTTTCCATCATGGAGTAAGTGTAGACACCTGTACTGATTACAAAAGTCTTATATACTTTGTGAATACAAATTGTTATTATTTACAAATATTTTAAGTTGAATTACATTACTATAACCCTGTGAAGCATAACAATATGGTATAGAGTCCTTTCCCATCCGACTCCATCTATTCTTATATTCATCAACTTCTTCATACAACGCGGTCACCTTAAGCTCACTCCGTATATCCTAATTGCGAAGCATATCTAAACGTTAGCATCAACAGACCATTCTTAAAAACCTCATTTCTGGTGAGATGAATTTATTTACATCCGCCTTTCTCAGAGTCGTCTATTACTCTGCACCATAACGCAGAGTAGATAATGCCATTACCTTATAAAATTTAATTTTGGGTGCTGGTCTAACTTTCTTTTTTAACGTTCTTTGAATCGTCTCGCAGTTGGATCTAAATTTACTCACATAATTGTCCACGTCTCTTCTAGACCTACAAAATATTACATCGCAAATACTGTACCTGCTTCAAACAGTACTCGTTAAGGTAGATAAAAGGTTAAAACGTAAACTGCAAAATCAGTTACATCATCAGAAATATAAAACTGGAATTCAAAAAAAAAAATTATATTGTAATAGAATAAAAAAAAATTACAAAACGTTAGACACCTAAATAATACCAAGAAATAAGATTACATGGCAGTTGCTACAGTACTGTGCCTGGTGCACCACGGTCATGAGGACAAAGTGCAAGGAGGAAATGAATCGGAAGCAGAGACTCGGTCACACATCATTCATATCACTCAGAAAGTGGCGCCATTATAACCAGATCACAGAGCTGGTAATCGATGCATATGAAATGAATAGAAAAAAGTTCATCTTGGTGCCCACTGAGCTCAGGCTGTGAAAAGATAGGGAGTTAGGTTACTGTTGTTGCTGTAGGTGATGTGATGTATACCAGATGTAGCAAGATGGTGTAGATCAGTGATGTCCAACTGGCGGCCCGCTACACCTTTTATACGGTCCGCGACGTTATCTTGGTAAACTAATTTAGTAACTACTCTATTTATTTTAATTAGTAATCATCACCTTCACATCACTGCATAGGCAAGGTGCTGTCAATTCCACCTTCAAAGATCCTCCATCCATCTCTGTCCTACGAGTTAATATTTCCACACTTGTTTGGACAGTCTTGAATCTGACACACTTTTTAAGTGTTCTTTCCATTTTGTTTATAATCTATTCATTCAAGTAAAAACCTTTATTTCTTCTTGGATTACGTTGTCCATGACGTGTCCGTTTCTTAACTAAATACAATTATTTCACTACGACTCGGAGCACAAAACTTTTTATGGGTAAAAACCTAAAAGCTTTTTAAAAGTGAACACAAAGCTTTTTAAAAGTGAAAACCGGTTCAGGTTGTAAGGTAAAGCTTTTACGTTTTTACCCATAAAAAGTTTTGTGTCCCGAGTCGTAGTGAAATAATTATATTTTGTAATTCTTCTCTTACGACATCATTCTCTATACCATCAAGTTTATAACACTTTTTAACTTCTCTTAAGAACGCCATTTCCGAGGCCTGTATTTTACTTTCGTGTATTTTACGTTCATAATTCACACCTATAAGACAGTACAGGGACCGCCATAACTTTGTAAAACCTTGTTTTACAGTACGTTGTACCTTGTTTCTAAAAATACGGTTGATCGTCTCACAGATCGTCTGGGACTTACCTAACTTAATATCAATAATCAATATAATAATTCTTATCACAGCCCTTATCATTTCCCAAATAATTAAAATGACTCACCTGAAATACAATTTAATCGTTAATAATTACCGTACGTCTGTTCTTAGTGATTCCTTGGCTCGTAATGCCTTTACCTTTGTTTTTGTAGTGGAGAGTTTCATATTATATTGTTGGTGAAAATGATGAAACTTAAAAACAGATTTTTGTAAAGGAGATATACGTATTCATAAGTAAATGAATAATACTATATTTTTGTATAATGTTGAATACACTATTTTTTAACTGAGAACGATCTTGGAGGAAAAATCAGTGAACAATTGTTCACCCAGTCTACTTCCTTCCATCCACCGTCTACACAAAAGAGACAAACTTGTTCGACCATTCCCCTTTGATTGGTAATCAATAGTATCTGTTATTCAAAGTTACGTTTAAACGATTTCAAAACACAACTCGACACACAGAAAGACCTGTGTTTTTAGTGTCTACAACAGATCGACCTCAGTTTTCACACTGCAGATATTATGTAAATATAAAATGTTTAACATCTTTTTTATATCTTCATTATTGTATTGGTATAATAAAGTTCGCACCGTTAAAACTATGCCGTAAGATAAAATATGTTAAATGTGTGAGTTACAACTTTTTAAAATTGAATACTGCTCTTTTTCGTTTTTACTTTACTTGTCGAAATTGGATCACTTATAATGCGGCCTGCCGGTAGATTCCTGAGTTCAAGTTGGCGCTTCGAAGTTGGAAATCACCTTTGTACATAAAATTGAAGACAGTTGTTCATTTGTAGCATTTAACCCAAGCTCCTCGAGTAAATTCGTGTTGTAAAACATTATCTCGGGAAACCAATCCACTAGTTAATAAGCTTAGTTGGAGTGTAACAATCACAAATCTTCAATGGGAATCGAACACAGTAGATATATTTAACATTGCTTTGTTTGTTTGTAAGTGCGTGCGCGCGCGCGCGCGCGTGTTTTATTTGGAGCACCGGAAAGTCACGCGGCAAACAGCAAAAGCAACAAGCGAATCTCAACAACTAGGTCAAAAGATGCGCTTATCGATACATTGCCTGGAGCACTTTCACATCGTGCGATGGTGGTGTAATGGTCAGCATAGTTGCCTTCCAAGCAGTTGATCCGGGTTCGATTCCCGGCCATCGCACTTAACGTTTTACCGGCACCACTAATAAACTGATGTCTGCAGCATGGCAAAAATAAACACGCTTAGAGTTTATCATTTTAATTTATAATTGTTGTATCTTATAGCTAAGGACTCGCATGATAGACAGCAATCATTTTATAAACTAAATCGATACACTTCGGAATATGACCTGCAGGTCTCCACCGCTAAAACCAAGGAATGTTGTGTCCAAGACGGCAGGCCGGCTCCTCGATTAATGGCAACCCATTTAAACAAGTAACAAACAATTTAATTATCCGGACTCTGATGTTACCTACGACTCTGGCAGGGATATCATTAACAAACTGAAAAAATGTTTAGCCATGTGCAGCACAACAGTGAGAATTTTAAGGGAAACAACTGAAATTTCATAAAGTCGTGGCTCTGTCCCAGTGTTGGTGTATGGAGCAAATCCTGGGTACTGACCGAGAAAGATGTCAGTCTCATACAAGCCATGGAAATAAAATTCCTCAGCCGTGGCCACAAGATGAAGAATGGGCAGACTGGTAATGATCTAAAAACTTTTTCAAAATAGCCTATATAAAATGAATAAAAGTATAACTGAAGAGGTGGGCAAGCGGAGAAGATATCGTACAGACTAGAGAACAACAGAATACGCAAAATGGTCTACCATTATGAACCAAGTAGAGAAGATCTTTCGGTAGACATGGGAAACGCTGAGAATAGCGAAACCGCTACAGGCAAATACGCCTAGGCCTATATTCCACGAAATGGTAAAAGAAGAAGGTACACTTGTATGGAAAAGTATATTGACAGCGCACCACTGAATAAACTCTGGTACGTGTTAAAATCAAAAGTTATTCCATCTGTTTATGTTAAAACTGTGAAAGAGTTGTACGAGAACATAACAAAAGCTTAGTAAAGTTTGGGAAACGGGTGTCGCAAGAGAAGAAACAAGAGTCACAAAAGGGTTTAGACAAGGTTGTTGTATAACACCAACACAGTTTAAGATCTATCTAGAGGCAGTGATAGAAAAGTGGGCCAATGAGTACAGCGGTTAGAGAAGATGGACATTATAGTGTGCATTTTGCCGATGATCAAGTGACGAAAGTCTAGCAGAGGATGAAAACTATATATACTACATGCTACGAAAAATAGATGAAGAATCTAAGAATTGGGAACTAACCATAAATCCGTCTAAGACGGAATACCTAGTAGCAGAAAACTCAGAAAACAACTTGATACTTACAGAGACTGAGATTAAACATAAAGATTATTATAATTATCTTGGCGAGAAGACCAGAAATGCTGGTCGCAGTACGGAGGAAATGTCTTGTAGATTCAATCAAGGATACGCTGCTATCCATCCATTAAATAGGATATTCTGGAGTGGCAATACCTGTCGGAACATCAAAGTATGGATCTACAAAACCGTCATAGAAAGCACTGCAAAATACGGTGCTGAATTATGGGTAATTAATAAAATGATGCATCTAAAGTACAAGCTGTGGAAATGAACTGGTGGCGTAGATTCTGTCCAGTTGTGAGAATTGAATTCAGAAATAAGGTGCATGGGAGTCAGTATTGATATACTTGAAACCATCGAACGCAAGAGATTGAGGTGTTATGGCCGCGAGGTGGCCATTTAAACGAACAATCGAATGGACTCCCCTACACAGAAGCAAAAGTGGCAGTGCAAGGAAGTGAGCATCGCTTTAGAAATAACGGCGACTCGACGGATCGCAGGTATGGAAGCTGGGCGAAAGAAAACTCGCAAATGATGATGATGATAAAGTGATACTTGCATGGTCGGAACTTTTAATAACAACACGACGCGTCGTGACGGTGTAGGTTTTCGCTTGACAACCAAAGCTTACCACCAATATTGCAAATACTAAGAAACTATTGCAAACAAAATTAATTGTTATTTTTAAACATTTCGACATTATACTAACTTTTATATATATATATTTTTTTTTAAAAATACATATATTTATACTATATATTTGCTTACGAATATGACATGCCATTTTTCAAATATGAACGTAAACAAAAACTACTTATTGTAAAGTTACAGACAAAACATAACGTCCTCAGTTCCTGGAAGCGAGCGAGCTGTCACTCACACCTCATAGTGGAGTGGGGCGAGGACGTCATGATTTGACTGCTAGTATATCAAAGATTTTAAATACGGCCCTAAATCTTCTAAGACTGCAAACAAAAAGTATGAATACGGTGACACAGGTGGTTTCCTAATAACACGTAAACATAAACATGTAGGCGACTGCTCAACTCAACTGCCAACCGTAGCGGCGGGCAATTCCAGCGAAATAGTACCTAAATGTTCACCAGTTACAGCTGCCGCCACTAGCCTGTGCGCGCGGCCACAATCGTACTACTCACTCTGAAAACATAAATCGTGGCGAGTCACTGCAGCGTTCGCGACCATTTCTCGCACAATCATCCGCATGAGTCATCCAATGTTTGTAGAAAAGGCGCCCCTCTCCACCCCCGTCCGTTGCAGGCGCCTAAGCTCCGCGCGCACAGGCTAGTGGCGGGAGCTGTACCACAGTACTGTGTTAAAGACACACAAATGTCAAACGGTTGAGTTAAAAACTAAGAACTCGGTTCGGTGGTTCGGTTAAATGTGTACAGAATAATATGCAGCTCATCTACTGGCGTATGTATGTAAAACAGCAGCTACAGAAACGAAATGTTTGAAGCTATGCAAACCATGTTCGCTGCCAAGGTGCAAGACTGTTTTAAAAAAATATAATAATTACAGTCTACGCTGAAATACATGAGTCTTCAGAATGAAGAAACGTGGAAAAACAAGGGAAAAGCTTGAAGTTAACTTTGAAGACGGTCGGGCAAAATTCCCAACTTCTGGAAGTGAATTATTACTAGGCCTATAATTATTACTTTACTAAATATAATTATTTCACTACCGACTCGGAACACAAATTTTTATGGGTAAAAAGGTAAATGTTTTACCTTATAACCTGAACCGGTTTTCGCTTTTCAAAAAGCTTCTTCAGAGGTTGCGGCTGGCAGCACTGTCCGTCTTGTTGTTGACGACGGAATCGATGTTCGAAAGATCGATGTTGTGTGTGTGGGGTGTGATATGTTCGAATAATGCGTGTGATTTGAATTGTGTCTGTTCGTTTAGGATGTCGTTTTTATTTGTTTTCGTGTGTTTGTATATTTCCAATTGTTCTAGAGTGTCTAGTTTTGTGTGTACGTGTAGAATGTTCATGTTATTGTCAATGTTTTTGTATGTGTGGTTTGCTTCAACGAGGTGGTTTGCAAAGGTGGATTCTGTAGTGGAGTGGAGTGCCTTTGTGTGTTCAATGTATCTTTGAAGCTACGTCCTGTCTGGTCTATGTAGAATTTGTTTTTACCCATATAATTATATTTAGTTAAGTAACGGACACGTCAAGCACAACGAAATCGAAGAATTATTACTTTATTGTTATTTTTTCATCATTGTAAATATTATTGTTGTAATTTTAACATGTAACAATTTGCAATAATTTACAACGTGAAAGCAATGTTAACAATGTACCAGCATAATGCCTGTTACGTGCAAATTATCCAGTAAAAAAAAGAATGTAATAATTGCAGTTGCAGAGCTCGATTTAGGCTTAAATTATTATACGACTATCACAACAGAGGGGAGAGAGAGAGAGAGAGAGAGAGAGTGAGAGAGTGAGCAGGTGTGATTGTGGTTTGTGTTTAGAATCACTTTAGATGTGATCAATAACGTCTGTAGATGAGTGCTAATTACATCGTTACTGTTAACACAAACAAACACGTAATAATCTCTATATATATAAGCGGCTTTGTCCTGACTGACAGAGAATCAACGTAGAGCAAAAACTACTGAAGATAATGATCTCAAAATTTGAAAGTATATTCTTATGGGGTCGTAGATGCTCACTAAGAAACGATTATAAAAACTTTCACTCCTAAGGGGCAACCCCCCCCCCATTGTATGTATGTATGTATGTTCCACATCTCCTCCTAAACCACTGGACCGATTTCAACCAAACTTGGCACAAATATTTTACGCAACGGGAGAACCAACATAGGATAGGTGTTTTTTCTATGGGGTCCTTTGGGGGGTTCTTTGGGATCTTCCACATCTCCTCCTAAACCACTGGACCGATTTCAACCAAACTTGGCACAAATGTTTTACGCGACGGGAGAACCAACATAGGATACGTGTTTTTTTCGATGGGGTCCTTTGGGGGGTTCTTTGGGGTCTTCTACATCTCCTCCTAAACCACTGGACCGATTTCAACCAAACTTGGCACAAATATTTTACGCAACGGGAGAACCAACATAGGACAAGTGTTTTTTCGATACGATCCTATGGGGGGTCCTTTGGGTCTTAAAAACTATTAGATCTGGTTACTATGGCAACCCAATAGAATAGATTCTGGTTACCATAGCATCGGTGGAAGTCTCCCGCTTAGGAAATAGCGCGGGAGTCGTCCGACGGGCCTTCCCCGGAGTTCATCCACGGAACCCGGGGAGTCTTAGGTCGGATCCCGCGAAAGACGGCGGGGCCAGAGTCCACGGTTCTTATAAATAAAGATATAGGTTATGATATCAAAGGTGGTGTATGCATCTTAAGAAACTTCTTAATAGTGTGTGAATTCAGAGTTGTTTCTGTTTGAATTTAAAAGTGGATAAGTTAAGATCGAAGTAAGTTATAAGCGAGTATAAAAAACAAAGTTTTGATAGCGAATGTATTCAGAGCACAGTGTTCAGACAATATAAATGCATTTGATTCAGTTTGAATTTAAAAATTGATAAGCTGAAATCTATAGAGGTATTGTATTTTTAGAATAAGTTTAGGAGACACTAATTTAACAAATGCCTTATTTCAACATTAACACAATGAATTATAAAACGACAGTTAAATACGCAGCGCGTGCAAGTACTGTAGACATTTTATTGAAAACTAATTTAGCTGTTCGCCCTCTCCCAGAGTTAGAAATCGAGCAGGAGCATCACGCGCAACAGAATTCTTCTCCAGATATAAGAATACAGTTTATGACATGTTCTTAAACAGGTGCGCTACAGAGTATTCCTCCAGTGAGAATGCGAACGTAACAATATAAGGAAGATTATACAATATACAAGTAATATAACGTTAGAACAAGAATAGGTGCCTATGAGCATATGAATAAATTATGAACCCGAGGAACGCTGGGTAAATCGGCTAGATATAGATATCTATATAAGCCAAATACCACTGACTGACTCACTGATCACGATATCTCTGAAACCACTGAATGGATATCAATGAAACTTTGAACATAGCTTCATCATAGGTCTTAGGTGCTCACTAAGAAACGGTTTTAAAAACTTTCACTCCTAAGGGGCAAAAAATCAAATACTGAAATTTATCGCGGGAATTGCATACTTTGTAAATGAAGTGGTTGACATCTCAGTTTACTGGAAACCCCGAATACATTTAGTCCTGAGTTTTTAATCATTGTTTTAAATTGAAAAAAACTTAGTTGTTTGCAGGTTCTTATAGTCGAGAAAATTTCGAAGTTCAATTAATTAATAAATGTATGTCCTTTTTCTTCTCGGAAACGGCTCTAACGATTTTCTCGAAATAAATAATAAATAACTGTTGCTATGAATGTAAATAAACAAACAAAGAGTTGAGAATTTGTACAATCTATCTAATCCTATACTATTAAGCGAGGAATAATTGTACAATTACGTACAACGTGAAACTCCGTAGCGAAGCACGGGAATTTTGCTATTCTATATATATAAAAGAAAAATACCACTGACTCACTGACTGATTCACTGATTCATCACGAAATCTCCGAAACTATAACACCTAGAAACTTGAAATTTGGCATGTAGGTTCCTTATGTGATGTAGGTATCCGCTAAGAAGGGATTTTTGGAAATTCGACCTTTAAAGGGGGAAAAAGGGGGGGAAATTTGCCTGACTGACTGACATAGAATCAACGTAGAGCAAAAACTACTGAATGGATATCAATGAAACTTTGAACATAGCTTCATCATAGGTCTTAGGTGCTCACTAAGAAACGGTTTTAAAAACTTTCACTCCTAAGGGGCAAACCCCCCCCCCCCCATTGTATGTATGTATCTATGTATGTATGTTCCACATCTCCTCCTAAACCACTGGACCGATTTCAACCAAACTTGGCACAAATATTTTGCGCGATGGGAGAACCAACATAGGAGAGGTAATTTTTTCGATGGAGTCCTTTGGGGGGTTCTTTGGGGTCTTCTACATCTCCTCCTAAATCACTGGACCGATTTCAACCAACCTTGGCACAAATATTTTACGCAACGGGAGAACCAACGTAGGATAGGTGTTTTCTTCGATGGGGTCCTTGGGGGTCTTCCACATCTCCTCCTAAACCACTGGACCGATTTCAACCAAACTTGGCACAAATATTTTACGCAACGGGAGAACCAACATAGGACAGGTGTTTTTTCGATACGATCCTCTGGGGGGTCCTTTGGGTCTTAAAAAACTATTAGATCTGGTTACTATGGCAACCCAATAGAATAGATTCTGGTTACCATAGCATCGGTGGAAGTCTCCCGCGTAGGAAATAGCGCGGGAGTCGTCCGACGGGCCTTCCCCGGAACGATACCTCTGAAACCTTCTGGTTTCACGATATCTCTGAAACCTTCTGGTTTCACGATATCTCTGAAACCACTGAATGGATATCAATGAAACTTTGAACATAGCTTCATCATAGGTCTTATGTGCTCACTAAGAAATGGTTTTACAAACTTTCACTCCTAAGGGGCAAAAAACCAAATACTGAAATTTATCCACTGTAAGTGGTTGACATTTCAGTTTACTGGAAACCCCGAATACATTTAGTCCTGAGTTTTAAATCATTGTTTTAAATTGAAAAAAACTTCGTTGTTTGCAGGTTCTTATAGTCGAGAAAATTTCGAAGTTCAATTAATTAATAAATGTACAGTATGTCCTTTTTTTCTCGGAAACGGCTCTAACGATTTTCTCGAAATAAATAATAAATAGCTGTTGCTATGAATGTAAATAAACAAACTAAGAGTTGAGAATTTGTACAATCTATCTAATCCTATACTATTAAGCGAGCAATAATTGTACAATTACGTACAACGTGAAACTCCGTAGCGAAGCACGGGTATTTTGCTAGTCATATAATAAGAAAGAAACCAGAGAAGTAAAATATGCAACCAATTAAATCGTGTCGATTAAGAGAAGGAACTGATGAAAACGAGGAATCAATTTCTCAATGAAACTAAAAAAGACTGTAGGGTTTTCCCTCTAAAACAACAAAAATAACACTGCACAATGAAATAGAACTGATGAAAACGAGAAATCACTTTCTCAATGAAACTAAAAAAGACTGTTGGGTTTTCCCTCTAAAACAACAAAAATAACACTGCATAATGAATTATAACATTGAAAAAGTATAAGTAAAGATTTATCAAAAAGGGAGGACATAAGTCATCCACACAGCGTAGGTAGCCTTACATCTAATTACATGTGGTTTAGGTGCCTTGCGGGTGAGCCGTCGCTCGTTGGACGCGTGTGTGGTTTAACAACAAAAATAACACTGCACGATGAAATATAACAGTGAAAAAGTATCAGGAAAGATTTATAAAAAAAGGAGGACATAGTCATCACACAGCGTAGGTAGTCTTACATCTAGTTACATGTGGTTTAGGTGCCTTGCGGGTGAGCCGTCGCTCGTTGGACGCGTGTGTGGTTTAACAACAAAAATAACACTGCACGATGAAATATAACAGTGAAAAAGTATCAGGAAAGATTTATCAAAAAAGGAGGACATAGTCATCACACAGCGTAGGTAGTCTTACATCTAGTTACATGTGGTTTAGGTTCCTTGCGGGTGAGCCGTCGCTCGTTGGACGCGTGTGTGGTTTCGGACCTCCCCGCTGCGTGTGTTCACTGACGTGATATAAGTGCTTGACAGTTAACATGTCGGCCTAACGAGAGTTATTGAATAACTTGTCTTTTCACACCTTACATTTGCATGAGTGTTATGATCCTATAGCTTACACTAAGTAACAACAAAAATGCCACGTAAATTGAGTTAATTATTTATCAGTTTCAGCGTAATTTAGTAATGAATGTGAAAAAACGTTAAACGGGAATAGTTGCAACACGCGTAGTTTCAGTGTGCGTCAATAGATAGCGTTAAGAGTTAGTTGGACGTTTAACATTCCTGTACTTCACCGACATTGGAACCGCTAATTAGAATTTCTTATTGCCTTATGAAAAACGTATTCTGTAACTATTCAAGCGTAAAAGTTTTTTATAATGTAAAAGATTAAAAAATAAGATGAATAGAATTTGAATATAAACATTATTTTATGCCAATGATTTCCGACTACGTAGCCTAATTAGTGTTCCGTAGTCGGAAATAGTACATTACGTGTTATTCAATACTGGGATACGTCATAGACAACAAAATCCATGACTGAAAAAATTTCTTTTAACAGAAGTAGAAACGTAGATTTATAGCCACATATGTTAGACCCTAATTATGTCACAACGAACGCAAAATATTATTAACCAATACCATCATAACGTTTTCTGCACAAACATGACACAGATATTAGTGGGAATTATGAAACTCTTTAGAAGTAAATAATAAGTCCGGATTAAAACAATTTTTCAATCTCAAATCATTCTTTTCCAAAAAATTAATTCCGTGTCTAGACACAAACAAACTTCGAACAATTATGTATTATTTATAGAAATAAGAACAGCAGCTGAAAACGCCATAAGATCATAAAATATCTCGGTGAGATTTTCTTTTGCACATTTTAATCCAAAATGGGACTAAAGTAAGGTCAGTGGACAACGGTTTTAGCAAGGAGCCACACGACCAGGAAATTCTTTTGTCAGATTCTCACTTTTAAATTCTGCGTTCCAGCGACAATTGTTTATAACTTGTCTTTAACAATGTCTGAAGAAGAATACAACAGTTATAACATAATAATAATAATAATAAAATTATTATTATTATTATTATTATATAATTACTTTCTCCAAGGAACTGTGGAACCTTTATGTTCACAGTGAGAGGGTCAGCACTTCCAAGGTGCATGGTACTTTCGACTGTCAAAACCACAAAACCTACTTCCATAGCAGTAAGTCCATTCTGGAAAGTCCTGGGTGATGCTATTTAGTATTCGCTCTACGGGTCGCTCACGGCTTTCAGCTGTTGTCACACCATGTACTACCGGTCCTAGCAAGATCATTTTCTTCTTTCCTTTTTTGATTTAGAACGCCCTCTACTAAGAATCCAACGGGTTCTACTAAGTAGCAATAGACTAATGGCATTGACGGGCGTGATTTGTCCCATGTATACTCCGGAGTTTGTCCGTCCTCTCATTGTCTGTCACAGACGAAAAATGTGTGAACACATCGTCTCGCCATGTCCACAGAGTTTGCAGTGTAGACTCCCTACTTATTTTTAGTAGTTATCTCTACTATTCTGGACTCGATTTTATAGAGGTAAACCTGGAATAGACTGTTCAATTAAATAATAATATTAATTGAAATGAAAAAAATAACAACAACAATAATAGAGTAATTATTATTTAAATAATAACTATAAATTATTTATGGACAAGAAAAAATTTACTTCAGGTGTCGAAGAGTAAATTTTTAAAAGAATAAGGGTAAAATGTTGAAGATGTCAGCTCTTATTTTCATGTCGAAAAATGTACTTCTTGCAATTACACAGTGCTGTTCCCAACAGTATCGGTAAACGTGTAACCGAATAGGAGCCTAATGGCCAGTTTTATGTAAAAATTCCCGAGAACAGACCGTTATAATTCACAAGCAAAACAGCTTAGTATATACAAAGTGAACATCAAACAAGATAGTGACGATCCGAAACCGTCATTTCTGTGATATCTCCGATAAAAGTTATCATCTAAATCGAGTCGGTGTAAAGAGATTTTATTCTGATTTTATTCAGTTCGGATTATAGTTGCTGATAACAATTTTTGGGTAACTCTACTCAAATAACAATTCTACTTATTTTAAACAAAAATTATTCTATATAGGCCTACTACTGTACATTTAACGACTAACAATTAACTCTGTCCGTTGGTTAATCTGATGTTAGTTGTAATGCTTATGCTTGTCGAACAATTTATTAATTATTATTACAAAATTCTAGTCATTTAGACAAGTGGTTTTGATCTGTTTGCGCACCATTTTAAGTGAGATGTAACGCGAGTTGAGTACTCAGCACATTAGCTAAAAAATAAACAGTGCTACTAACCTTTGGGAGTTATAGCTAGGGGCCTGGGGAGACCAGACCACCAGAAGGTTACGTATTTTATGTCTACATTTTAAAGCATATAGGCCTACTAATTTATTGTTGTTCTATGAAATCACAAATTATTTTTTAATGTTTAATAGTCGTTGATATCCATACCTACTAAGATGGCTCTCGTGTTAATGCACTAGAACCGTCACTGGCTTGCAATAACAATTCATTAATTCCTCTTATGTATGTTATAGAGATATCCGTTGTAAATGCCAGTCGTTTCTTTGTGACCGGAAGTGGAATCCCTCTTGCTCTGCGGGACGGCCTTTTTGGTAAGTAGACTGGTGAATTTGCTAACATTATTTAAATAACATATTTGTTTTATGGTGACGATACCTGTCTGTTTTGATTGATATCGCGATGTATTAATTTATTATTTCACCCACCTCATTCATTTAAGACGACCTCTGATTTGGTTAGCGATCGAAACGTTAAAGATTTACTTTGTATATACGATGACAGATGGGTGGAATTTTATAATTTCTAACAACAAGGTATGATAAAGATGGCTTGAGTATATCGAAGAGTGTTCTACAAATGACGTCCGCGACCTTCGATGCCTGCCTATGCTGAGCTCAAACATTTACTTTTATCCACAGTGACTCGGGGTCGTTATAATCTAAAAACGACAGCATAATACGTCTCATTATCTGCTGATCAACTTAATGGGATGACTTGGTTGACGATGGATCTGCTAATTGTATGCTTTGTACGGACCAGTACGGGTCGGAAAATAATTTATAACGTTTGTACACGTTTATTACATTGGAAGATCAGGAAATATCAGAAGGAAAGTTACAGGAACGGGTAGCTCAGGCGTGCGGCGTGTCTCTAAGAAGTGTTTTTAGAATTATAAAAGAAGCGTCAGCGTAAATGGGTGTTATAAAATGTTTCAGCACCCCACATAAAAAATGTTCAACGAAGGAAATAAAAACTGATTTCGACGATTTCGACAAGTGTAGGGCTACTATTCGACTAATTATTCATGAATGTCAATCCATAGAAGGAGAAAGACCAACATTCTAAGTAATTTAAATAATTTTAAAGAACGAATTAATTATAATGGTAGTGCATCTAGTCTGAGCCACATTATTCGTCAAATGGGATTTCGATGGAAACGTGCCAAAAACAATAAAAAACTGTTAAAAGAAAAACACGACATTAGAAACTTAATAGTTGATATATAAGAAAACTAAGGCAATTCAGAGAAGGGCGGCCCGAAACTTATTTCACAGTTAACAATAACGTGGACAGGCAATGAGAACGTGAATATTCCATCTGCAACTTATGGAATTCCTTTAGTCCATTTATGTCAAAGTCTGAGCTCTATTTACTAATTAAACAAAATAAGCCAACATACAGAACTTAAAAAAAAACGTTATTTTGGCAAATCATGGACATTCAATTTTACAACTTCCACCCTATCACCCGGATCTTAATCCTAGAACTGATTTGGGCAACCGTGAAGAAACGTGTTACAAGAAAATCAGGGGTAGGGGCTAATATTTTCAACTGAAGCCGTTTTCTACTCACATATATTACACTGTTCCTCCCTTATCACCACTACAACGTGTGCGACTGCTTCATGTCTGATTATTTTGTATTGTTGTTTATTATAGTATTATTATCTCAATAAATCAACGTCTACTGAAAAAGTAATTTAAATTATTCAGTAAGCATATGCATATTAGCAAGCCTGTGTTTACATGATTTTTACTCATGATTCTTACAAACATTGAGTGTGTGATTCTTACTCGTGCATATGTGTATGAAGATCTCTTTTCGGCATTACAGATGGTATTAGAGGAGGAAGGTACGTGAGTAAATTCTTACTCATTTTTAGCTGTTCTTGCGACATTGACTCCCTATAAGTTGCGTATTATCGTTCATCCAAGAAAAAATCCTTCTTGTAGAGAAAAGAATGAAGAAAACCAAAATTGTGCACCTTGTTCGTAAGTTTTCAACCCTATCCCCGAAAAACATATTGGGTACACCTATGGCTGTGATTTATAGGTCAAACAATTTATAGCCACAAAATTTACTTTGCGAACGGCAGTTGTGTCGCCCACGAATAGTCACAGCTTTAATTCAGGCACTCGAAACGTTTCGTTAACAAACAATGAGAAGAAGAAAGAGGCTAAGACTTTGCTTTGCGGAATGCCGGTGGTGATTTGCCTTTGCCTCTTCGAAGAGACCGTGGTCTGTTCTTACTGGAAAGTTGTAATCTCGCAGAAAGCGGCGATAAAGTTTAATGCAGCAATCTGGGAAGAGAATTGCTAGGTTGTAGACGACATTGTCGTGCTCGCATCCTCTGTCAAACGCATTCTTTATGCAAAATAGCACTGTCTGGTTGACTTTGGTAGCTGACTTTGGCTACTCTTGTAGCTGGCTTTGGTAATATATTTGACCATTCTTAACTGCTAATGAGTGGAGGAAAGCCAAAAACAAATTGTGAGATAATCAGCATGTTCGGTCTTTCAAGATGGTTTTACTGTACAAATTTCTCAAAACATTTAGCGTAGTGACCAAACGGTTGAGTTGTCGGAGGATATTAACGTGAAAAGAACTATTTAGGTCTCGGAATCACAATCACGCGTGAAAGTAATAAAACGTAATGCAAAGGTTTAGCACATTAATCCCATTATCCCTGCTCCAGAATACGCCGGAAAACGTGTTAAAAACACCGCATGTGGAAGGTACCTTCTGGAGCACAAGTTCAACATTGCAATTAGCGTCACCCTGTGGAATTATGTCGATTTCGGCGGTGATCGGAAACGCTTCCTCGGAAGCGATAACATCGACACGAAACGATGCGAATTTGGTTATGGAAGCTCTAGTGCTTTGTCGCGTTAGGAACGAGTTGTCGCAAGAACAGTCTAGTGATTGACCACGAGTCCGTCCAGCATACGTCAGCACACATGCCCTTACCCATTAGAACGCTGGGAACGCTCGCGACTTTGTGGTAACTCAGGGGTCAATTTGTCCTCCTGGTCGTTCTGAAAACTATCTTGGACGTTAATCTCTACAAGGAGCCAGAGTAACGTTAGAAGGGCCTACGAGTGCAATCAAGATGTGCGTAGTCATGCTGTTGACACCACGCCATAACCCTCGTCGCGCAGTTTTCACTGGTCTGATTTGTCTCATAATTAGGAGTGCAACTGGAACCGTTCGATTCCTGCCATTTGTTCACCGCAAACATGCTGTAGAAGGAAACGTGTACGGTTTTACTCGCTAGGAGCTTTCACCTATCTGTCTGTGAAAACTGTGTGCAGTCGGCAAGAGGAAGCGATAACGCCCCCATAATCTGTGTGAAGGGCGACGGGATCCTTTGTTTGGAGATGCAACTTCACTGACTTTATCGTCGACTTTCCATTGGGCTTCAACCAGTAGCGGTTGAGAAAATCGTTTCAAGAAAATCGGATTCTTTGGGGGAAAGTAAATTCTATTTACTGTAGGAGCAGGAGTCCTCCCCGTAGGGCAGGGAAGTAGTTAAATAACAAACAAGAAAATAAAAAGTAGATGAGCGAGAAAAAGGCAGATGGTCACAAAGACTACTAGACTGTAGTCCATGAAACAAAGTAGACATTGTGATGGCCGATGGAAGGTCAAGAGATGGTCTCATTAAGGTGTGTCACTGGTCACTGTACCAGACAAAATTTGTTCTGGATATAACTTACTACTCATTCAGTATTGGACAGATAAGAATTATTGAATGAGGATGAAAACAACAATCGTAGGTGTACGTGTGTTTTGTGTCATTTTCTGTGCTCTAGTGTTAATATGTATGCAAGTGTTGGGTAACTTCCAAAATTTATAAGCTCTGAACTGTAAGATTATTTTGTCATTGGTATGATAATGTTACAGTGAAATTGTCAGTTGGTTAATTACAGAATGTTACATAACACAGGTCATTCAATGTAATTTCCATTGTACCTTTATATTAATTTCTTAAAGTCTACTCTTAGATACCATAGCATGACATGGAGGTGTGTTTCAGAACACATGTCATTCATGCAAATTAAGGAATTCTGTAGATTTAGTTTACAGGCATACATGATTACACCTTGTCTACGTCTCAATTTTTGAAAAAAAAAATCTTCATGTTCGTATCAACAAAGGTAGAAAAACTCCATGTTTGAATGTTACAAACATATGGGTACATCTGGAGTGCTATTATTCACACTGTATATTATTTTTAATGATATTTTTGAAATTAGTAATAAATAAACTTATCATATTACTAAAATTTCTCAGGCCATTAGGTCATGGTCCATAGTGTTCATATTGTGTGCCAAACATTTCAACCGTGTTCATGACAGCAATTTTCAATATTGCAATAACAGAGATCTTGATTGCCTACATATGACTAAAAGTAGACGAATGAAGATACTCCCCTGAGGGTGGCTGTCATGACGAAGATTGAAACTTTGCTGTAATATGAACTACAGTCTAACTGCCTAGACAATTTTTGAATTTTAGTAATATAGTAATTCTACAGTGACAAAATAATCTTTCTGTACAGATCTTATAAATGTTGGAAATGATCCAACACTTATATACATACCGTACTCAAGCACACAGAACACACACCCATGTGTGTGTTGTGCATGTATGTGCCTTCATCCTCATTCAATAATTCTCATCTGTCCACAGCTGGCTGTGAGAGCTTCTGTTCTTTTATCAGTATAACCTTATTGCTTCAGTCATATCACAGGGAAATGATTACTATCTTATATGCAAATTTTAGGGAGATAACAAAATAAAGCATTAAAAATTATAAGCCAATGCTAAATATGATAGCCTTTATGTATGGGACTATGGCAAACTGAATATGATGAGATCACAGTTAGATATTCCAGGCTCTTATCCTCATAAGCCTTTATAAGCATATTTTTTAAAGTTTAAATTAGAGGCCTCCTTATGTCTTCTTGGTGACTTCATAAATTTTTTCTGTTAAATTAGATAGATGCATTATATAGTAGGTATAATTGGTTAGTCTTGTATTTTCAAGAGTTGACTGTTCACTAATATTTTGTTAAAATATTTGGATTTGGTGTAGATTCTCTCCTGTCAATTTGAATTCTAAAAATGTCCAACTTGAAAATACATTCAATTTAGCTACTGCAGACTGTTAAAAAACAATCTTCGCTCATTATCTACCCAATGTGTATCATATGTGCTAAAATGAAATAAGGTTGCAATTTCAACATGTTTTGCATATCTTTGTTAGCCAAATAGATTGTGTTACATTTATACTAAAATTTTCCTGCTCACTTGCATTTTTTATGTTGACCTAAACATATAACCTTATTACCAATATGTTGACCTATATTACCATATTTTATTAAGCTAAACTACTGAAAGAATTAACATTTACATTTTATTATCTTAATTTACAATAATTAAAATTAGATGCTTGATATTGCTGATGCTTTGGTATGGTAAGCTATGTTGGTAGATATGTTGATATGGTCAGCATCTCTCCTCTCTCTCTCCTATGGCACTACAGCCCTTGTTGGCCCCTGGGCTCCTTCAATTTTTCCCCCCATTCTCTTCTGTCGGTAGCCATCCTCCTCCAGGAACAATATTATGGTAAGCATCTATGCATTTCTATTTACACATTTTCTTTAAGGTGCTGGTTTGGTCAGTATTTGGCCAATCACATTACTCTTCTCTTTTTTTTTAATTGGCTCGCTTATCTTATCACATTATCTTTGCCGAATGGACGACTGCTGCATCCCCAAACAACTATGGAACTATAAGCCGAGGGGATGGAGAGGTGTGGGACGTCCAAAGAAGCGCTGGAGTGACCAGCTGTAATATTTGCCTATTTGAGACTGGAACAAACCATTCTTGGTTTAAACCTTGAGGATGATGATGATGATCTTATCATGTTTTAATGCCAGTACCCACTATTTATTGAGCATTAATGACTCCTCTTTCTTATTTATGCTGTGATCACTGTCCTTATATATTACAACTGCCTCCCATTGCAACCACAAAAGTACTGTCAAGTACATAGGGCAGGACCTGGATCTCTTCAAAAAATATAATCCCTCTAAACACACATGCTTACATTTACTTATCATGTATGTTTTTATTTAACAACAATTAACAAGTCAAATCTATGTCTATGAGTAAGAATTGTTAGTTTTTGATTTCCTTTGCATAAACATTATTTTTTTTATTAATTACTAATAATATTACAACTAAAGCTTGACAGCTTGTCTAAGATATTTAACATAGACACTGAGGTGGAGTACCAACTAGTGATGGATCCCATTAGTTACAGATTTCATTTGGGAGTTTATGGAAACTCGAACAACTTCATTCTTTTTAAGTGGCAGAGAATCTATGTATTATCAAAAACACAAGGTGCGAAGCATTTTGATCTTAATGCTGAATAAATCTGCCATCATGCTTCACTCCATGCTTTGTGATTTTTTTTTCTTTGACTGTGTCATTATTAAGATCACAATGAATGGTATCATTATAGACATGCTATGGTGAATAACATTGCCCCACAATATCTTGTTCTAGAATGGTTGAATGTCTTTCATATTCACATTATTCTTTCTCTTACAGCCTGAGATCTATATTCCGTTGGTCCATACAAGCTTTTAAGATTTATAGTTGTCTTGATTATTCATCTCTTCTTTCACAGAAAGTTTAAGATTTACTTGCAAACAAGCAATTATTAAGCTCAAAATTATTCTTAGCAATACAATCTTCTAAGTTTAACATTCACTTCATCTTTTCCTTCTGTTTAACACTCTTGCCATTTAATCTGTTGTTAAGTACCATATTCATAAATACTTGATGATTTTCATGTATGAAGTAATCACAGTAAACACCAGATCTGGGTCAATTTCTCCATGCAAAATTTATGTGATTTGATCAAAATTGATCATGCAGTTTTTGAAATTTGAAAAATTATGTCTTTAAAATCTATATATTTATATTTTTTCCCTTCAAAGTAATCTCAGTCAGTTGTAAGAAACTTAGAACTCACTCTTGAAAATAAAATATTTCTGGTATAAAGTTGAGCTGGCCCAGCAATTTTTATTTTATGTCTTCAACAGGTGCAAAATGTAACTCATACTGAATTTCATTTCATGGGAGGTTCAAAAAAAAAACCATTGTAGACACTGATCTCCAAACAACTTTCTGTAGATATTGTAATAGAACGTACAGATACGGTTTATCAGCCACACGTTGTTGGCGTCACTTTGTAATATAACGTGAGTCATACGGTTATAAGCCACACGTTGGTTGCGTCACTTTGTAACCTAACATTTTTTAATTGTGTTTATTACCTTTTATTGTAGTTAATTAATTGTAATCCAATTATTATCTATTTTTGTTAACTCGGTTTACTCTTTATTTTTGGTAATTGAGTATAGCTGTTGGTGTTTATTCCTCGTATGTATTTTAATTATGTTTATTTGTTAGTTTGTTTAGGTTTCTAATCTCCTTCATAGATTTTTCTATGATTTCGGCGAATACAATTATTCGCTATCTGCCTCAGACGTTTGAATAACACGGTTGTAATTTAGAAACAACTCTTTAATGAGACCTTCGATTACCATCTCGAACGTACCGATTGAGGTTATTTCTATTTTTGTAGTTATCTTTAGAATTACTACACGCTGAGGGTCTTCGCTCGTTCAATGTGAAACCTATTAACTTAATACCTTGAGAAATAAAACACTTGGAATTGTATTTGATAATGATAATGTTTAATATTTTATTTTTTATCCAAGTTAGTTGAAAATTATGCTTTCGACATTAACAATAGCATAGATCGATTCTGTCTCAGGGTTCGATTTCTCAATTTTTTAAAATTAATATTATTATGTCAAGTTCTTTGGACTGCTATGCAAGGTTCATTTACATTAAAAATAAAAACAAGGAGTACATTACAGTACAAATATAGTAATACTAATCATCTAATATAACAGAAACAATGGTAATTAAAATTGAAAATACATTACTAGAAATCCCTTAATTTAGTCTAAGGCCGCAAAGCATCAAGGGAAGGGCTTGGCGAGTTGACGAATGTAATATGGCGTCTTGTTGGTCTGCTATTAACCATGTGAAATGTTTACCCACTGTTTTATTTAATAAAATAAATGTCATTAAGTGTTCACTATTTGTTACTTATATTTTCTTTGTGCATTATGTTTTTATCCGTTGTAAATGTTGTTGGATCGTTCCTAGTGTTATAGTGATAACCCGTATATTGGATATTACCTTTAGGTTAGTTGAACTTTTAGAGATATTCACTCTGCTCCGTGTAGTCACTGGTTATTATTTAGTATTATTTTACTCTTCTTTCTTGTTAGTCGTTCCGTGTTTAGTTATATCTTCATTTTATATTATTTTTAATTAATTTTGGACATTATTTTCATCAATTCATTAAATTTTCTTCCTTCTCAGATAAGATTCCTTTATATAAATTTTGTCATTTGGTTTGTGCACTGAACTCAACCGAACTCTCTCGTCTCTAACAATAAAGTGTAAGTTTCTTCTTATTTCACTGAATTGACCAGAAATTACTATGATCCTTATTGGCCCAATTTATGAGATTTAGGTAATCACATGACACCGGTTATAAAAAATACATTATTTTTATATTTTACACCCAAATTATTACATAATTAGACTTAATCTAATTTAAATTTTGTTTTTTTTTTCTGGTAAAATTATTATACCACTCATGACCTGAATTTGTAATTTAATAATTAGTTTTGGTGAATTTACTTTTACAAAACAGAATATTTTAGAACTATGGATGGGTGATTGATATGACATTTTGGGAAATTATTAATTTACCATAACAATATTAAATCTGGGTTTACAGTCCATTTTGGATCTGTCTTTATTTTTCTTTGACCTTCATCCTTATTATATTGTCTGTGGGATGGTTATTGATTAATTTCAATGTTCTTCACTTTAACACTGTGGTATTTTTATAATTTACCTTGAATCACTTTACCTCTTATTTTAAATTACATTTGGTAAACTAATTACTATACATTTATTACATTTTTTTATTTATTCCAAAGTTGTACTGTACTCTCTGTTTTATTATTATTTTTTTTATTTCTTAGGTATGTATTTTCTTTATGTAATGGGAAGGAATGTCACGTTACAATATGAAGAATTAATTATTGTTGGTTACTATAAATAATATTTAGACCTACCTTAAAAGGACACTAAAAGAACAAAAATTATAGTTTTAAACTGAGTGAGAAATATAGGTGGGGGGGGGGGGGAGTAAAACCCCCACTGCCCAAACTTGTTGATTTTTTATCTTACCTTGTTTTTCAGAATATGAAAGAATCTAGGAACTGACTTTTAGAAATGACCATAAACAATTACATAAAAAGAAAACATATAAACAAAATTATATATCAAGTATGTACTATTCAATTGAACGTAGAATGTTGTGAAGACAATTTATTATTCCAATTTTGTTGTCACGTGTTGCAGAACTGTTCTTCTTCTGATAGTTCCTATCTGTTTCGGATGTTGGATATCATACAGACTTTTTTAACTTTCTATACTGCTGCACGGAATAAGTCAGTTGTATTCATGCCAAATGTCCTTAAATTTCTCAGCCATGAGATTCTCGGTCATCCAACTCCTCTCTTTCCAAGTACTTTTCCCTGTAGTATGGACTGCAGTAAGTAAAATCTCTGTTCATTTCTCATGAGATGTCCCAGATACTGAAGCTTTCTTATCTTCAAATAACTTCACTTTCTTTCTTCATCTTTCTAAGAACTTTGTATACTTTCTTCAACATTAGTTATATGTGCTATCCATGAAATGCTCAGTATTCTATGGTAAAGCCACATTTTGAAAGATCAAATTTTTTAGTTGTGGCTTCAGTCAAAGTCCAAGATTCTACCCTGTAGATGAGGACTGAGAAAATGTAGCAGCGTAAAAATCTTGTCTTTGTGTTTATTGTTAAATCGTGACTTTTGAATAAACTGCTTATTCTAGTGAACACTGCTCTTGCCTTTTCAGTTCTGCTCTTTATTTCTTGAGAGTGGCCCCATTGTTCATTGACTATAGTACCAAGATATGTAAATTTGCTTACATGTTCAACTGGCCTTTGGTTTATATTAAGGGTGCAGTTTGTGATCTTGTTCTTAGATACAATCATTAGCTTCGTTTTATTAACATTGATGTCTAGACCATATCTATGGATGCTTTCTGTCACTCTATTCATTAGTTATTGCAGTCCTGTAAGCTATCTGCGAATATGACATATCCACATAATGTATGTTATTTATTCTTTCACTGTTCATAGAGATTCCCACATCACATTCATCTAAAGCTTCTCTAAAAATACCTTCCGAGTAGATGTTGAATAAAAGCGGAGATAGTATACATCCTTGTCTTACTCCATGCAGAATCTGTATCTCTTCAGTTTTCTCTTTATATACTCTAACCACTGCAGATTGGTTCCAATACAGTGTAGCTATTATCCTTAGGTATTTTCCATCTAATCCAATATTATTCAGGATATCCATAATTTTCCGATGTTGGACTCAGTCAAAGGCCTTCTGGTATCGATGAAACATGCAAAAACATCACAATTTACATCTCTACATCGTTGGAAGAACACCTGAATACTGAATATAGCCTCTCATATACCTGCTGCATCTCTGAAACCAAACTGTGTGGCTGATACTTGTTCTTCACAGATTTTGTACATTCTCTTGTGGATGATCTTGAGGAAGAGTTTGAGAAGGTGACTCATTAAGCTAATAGTTATATATTCATCACATTGTTTTGCTCCTTTTTTGGGGGGTAATGTAATGAATTCAGATTTTAAGCCAATCAAGTGGGATTCTTCCTCTGTCATATATACAGGGTCCGGCATAAAGACCTCCCCTATTGAAATAGGCAATTACAAACAAACAGAGAAAGATACACAAAAAATATTTTTATTTATGAATAACATACACTATACCATTTTACATTAATGTTTTTTAAAAATTATGTCCATTAAATGGCGGCCTCCATTATTGACACACTGACGAAGCCGTTCCCGAAAGTTTTCCATAGCTCTTCGTGTCATTTCTGGTAGAATGTTAGCAACTTTCTGGGCGATTACATCCTTAAGAGCTTCCATGGTCCTAGGGTGATGTTTGTACACTTGTGCCTTTAAATATCCCCAAAGGAAATAAGCACAAGGCGTCAAATCTGGCTACCGTGGGGGCCAGGCAATGTCACCGTGCAAGGAGAGCAGACGCCCAGGAAACAATTCTCTCAGAATTTCTCGAGAACTCCGAGCAGTGTGGGCTGTAGCTCCGTCTTGTTGGATTGTTGGAACCAGACTTCTCCTTCATGGTCCTCAATGAATTGGTTAAACTTGGGCCGGAGGAAAGTTTCTAACATGAGACAGTAGCGATTGGAATTAACCGTTACTGCCTGGCCATCTTCTTAAAAAAAGTACGGACCCCACACACCAAATTCGGCAAAACACACCAAACAGTAACATGAGGGCTGTGAAGTGGTCACTGGTGAAGTTCTCGAGGGTTACCTTCAGCCCAGTACCGAAAAGTTTGCTTATTTACAGTGCCTGCCAAGTGGAAGTGAGCCTCGTCAGAAAAAAATCACAACAGCTGTAGGGGGAATGTTCTGAAGAATGTCTTCACACAAAGCTCTGCGAGTTTCAAAATCTCTTATGCTTAGTTCTTGTGTAACCATCATTTTGTAGGGATGCAAATTGAGATTGCTGTGCAGGATTCTTCTTAACTCCGATCAGACAGGCCCAGGGAAGCTGCGTGTTTCACTGCTGAACGCTTTGGAGATTGCAGGACGGAAGCTCTCACACGTGCCACATTGTCTGGCTTTGTTACGGTCTGAGGTCGGCCAGGAGATTTTCTTTTTAAATGCTGAACCTGTTGCTCTAAAGTTTGATACCCAAACATGAATTGATTTTCTTTCCGGAACAGACTCATGTCGGCCAAGTGCGAACCGAGTACGAAATGCACGCTGTGTAGTAATCACAGACAGTGGCGTAACTAGGGTGGGGCAGCCAGGGCACGTGCCCTGGGCGCCACTTTGGGGGGGGCGCATTTTTGTCGAGTAAAAAAAAAATTGTAATTTTTTCTTTTATTGCAATTTATAGACGTATTTTTTGTTCGCAACATATACCATTTTTTCAAAGGAATATCATAGGACTAATTATTAAATTATTGTAATTGTAGTTTAATCTCATTTTTTTTCACTCTTTCCAAAGTTCTTGTGGTAAAGCTATGAAATGAAAACCAAAGACATTTGCAATTCTTATTATGATATAATAAAATATTGTTGTGTATACATTTTTTGTTTAATTATTATTTAGTTCCTATCAGTGGCGGCTGGTGAACTTTTGGTGAACCAAACACGATTGCCATAATGTCCATGTTAGGGGGGGGCGCTCAGAAAGGCTTGCCCTGGGCGCCATTTTACCTAGTTACGCCACTGATCACAGAACCACCATTACGAATAAATTCCTCCACAACAAAAGCACGATGCTCACCAAGCCAAGCCATTGTGCTCACTGAAAACGGCACGTACACCACTATCGATCAATACCCCCTCCACAGCCGTACCCCCACAACCGCTCGTCCAGTGGCCTCTCCAAATGGGGGAGGTCTTTATGCCGACCCTGTATAATTGAATACCGCAATCAACCATTTTATATCATCATCATCATCATCATCAAGAAGTTTAAGAAACTATCTGCACATTATCTGGACCGGGGCGTTACCGTCTTTCATTGTATTTTTTGCTGATTTTACTTCATCTGTGATTATTTCTGCTCTGGTCTCATTGTCAAACTGAGGGGGTTCTGGTCTGATATCATAAAATAGTTGTTTTATATAACTTGTCCATGTGCTTTTCATTTCTGCTAGATTGATAATAATTTCACATCATTGTTAACTAGTTTGTTCACTTATTTATTGTTTTTCCTAGTAATTTCTTTCACTTTCCTATGTTCATTAAAACTATTGTGTTTATTTTGTAGTGCCTCAACTCTATACATTTCTCTTTTACCTCTTGTTCTTTAGCTTCTTCTTTTTAATGATGTTATTTATCGTTCTGTATTCATTTTCTTTGTTTTTAACTTTTCTCCTTTCTTCCATCAGTTGTGGTATTTCATCCATCATCAAGGATTTCTTTTTGGTTTTGTCAATTCTTCTTTGACGCTCTCAATTCTACTATTAAATTGCCTGAGTTGTTCTTTATAGTCCCTTGTATTCGACAGTGATTGACATTTCTTGTTAATAGCAGTTTTAATTGACTTTTTATTTGTGGGTCTTTTAGTTACAGATGTCGTGATGTATATTCTTCTTCTTTATTCGTTTATTTTCATTCTAACGTTAAATGTTGCAACCAGAGAGTTGTGATCTGACTGCAAATCAGCTCCCAGGTATGTTTTCACTGAACTACATCTGTTTTGATATCTTCTGTTCACTAAGAAGTAGTCAATCTGATTTCTAATTATGTTTCCATACACATCCCTAGGTGATTCTCAGGTGTATAGTCTTCTTGGTGGAAGCTTATACCATGTATTTATCACCACAAACTCCTGTTCCTCAACAAACCTGCTAAGCAACTCCCCTCGCTCACTTTTTACTCCTATTCCGTGTGGGCTTATCAGGTTTCCTTGCCCTACTTTTGCATTAAAGTCTCCCATTGTTAGTATTACATCTTTTTTGGGTAACTTCTTTAACGCCTCTATTATCTTAGAGTAGTAGTATCTTGTGAGTGCATATACTTGTAATATATTAATGTTTGTGGGATTGCAGAACTGTTACTTGCTTTATATTGCACGCCTTTTGCTCCTCTTCCATTATAAAGTCCTAAACAATGATGCTGTTTAATAGTCACTATTTAGGATTTGATAAATGCCTCACCTAACATGAAGCAAGTAGCATTCTATAACAATTAATGATATGATTGAATTTATGAAAGCAACTAACACGATTAACCTGACTGACAATTTATTATTATTAAACATCTAAAAAGGGTATGATACTCAGTATACAGACTAGTGAGGTTGTCATGTAGTACACACGGTTTAAACTTACATGGATCTGACAACCAAGTACAAATGGTATAACTCCAATAACAGTACAGAAGAAATGTTTTTATAGCCAGTTTTAATTGAGACAGTTTAAGGAATTTAAGTAAATTATCCTTCCATAAATCTGGATGTTTTCTACAAAAACTTTGTGAAAATGACTGATTAGTACTTTTTAATGACCATAGCATACGTTGATAAAAATTCATGGAACAGAGTTCCTCATTCTTCATCTTACTGTCAAGATCTTCAAGTATAACTTCTATATAACAATAATTCCAATAGAAGAATAATAGACAAAACCAGTCTATACTTGACATAGACAAAATCCTCTTAATTATGATATAAAACAAGGCAGTTGTCTATTGACATTTTTTAATGCAGGCCTTCAAGAATTGTTCAGAAATATTAATTTGGATCAGTTTGGCATGGAAAGTGATTGAATCACATTTATTTTGCTCGAAATGTTTTTTATTATGAGTACTTTTAGTGAGCTCTAGAAGTAATGTTATTAGATTTAAATAGAGCTAGCTGGACAGATGTAAATATTTGTAAATGTCACTGAGTATGAATAATAGAGAAAGTAATTTAATTAACATCAGTTCACATATATTTATTTGGGTATCTGACACAATATATTTAAAGCTCTTAGTTCCTTTCAAAAACAAAAGCACTAATAAACTGGACAGTGGAATATCACTTGCTTGGAAGAAATTCTGGTCACTGTTCTTAAAAATAAGAAATTCCATTATACAGAAAGTTCAGGATCTTGAGAAATGGATAATTTCAGCTCTAATATATGATGCCCAGAAGTTGTCTTTTAGTAGGAATAATATGCAGAGTCTGATGACAACGCAGAGAGTGATGGAAGAAGCATTCTACACATTTTGGGAGAATGTAACTTCAGCTTAATGACAAGTAGGTTAACGACAATGAGAGATGTTGTATGTGTTGTCAAACAGTGTAAATGTTATTGGGATGGTCATATTGCACAAATATAGAATCAAAAATGGAAGAAATTATTATCTGATTGGTTGCCACTAGGCAGTAGGGAAAGATTAGTCAACAACCAACTGATGAAGAGACGACACTTCTGCAGAAGTGTGAAAATCCACTGGAAGAGAATGACACAAGAAAATAAAAATATGAACATTTTATTTGCCTCCAAGAGCGTTTAAGACTATAAAACAGGTTAATTACCTTCCGTCACGCTTCTTAAAATCCGAATACAGGATTACTCGAGTTTCAACACATTAAGTGTCATCATCAGATCCTCAATGAATATTGGTAAACTACATTTGTTGATGTTTGCACATCTCGTCAAACGATAAAAACAACACATACATAATAACGAAAATATTTAAATAAATGAACACACATTAAAAACAAGACAAAACAGAACGAAACACAATACACGCGGCCGCCGCGGACCTGCGCAGGAACACGGTATACAGTAAAATTATTAATCGATACCAATTTGACCTTTGATAAACTTTATCAATCTGACATAGCTAATATCTCGTTCTATATCGTTGACTCTATTAAATAAAATATTATTTTTATATATTGACTTTTCATTTAGGATACGATCGTAATTCTCTTTAGTGGCCTTATATATCTCAAACCGTTCGAGAGTGTCCAGTTTAAGAGATTTCCTGCATTTATGTAATATGTCCAAATTCTCACTAATACTTTTTATGTTGTGATCTTGTGAGCTCAAGTGTTCAGCGAATGTGGATCTTCCTATATTTGACTTAGAGCTTGGGATGTGTTCTTTATAACGCAATTTGAACGCATGACCCGTTTGTCCTATGTAGAAATTTTAACAATCCGAACAATTAAGGGAGTATACACCAGTACCGTCGTATTCATCGAAAGACCTATTTTGATTTTTAAACTTAAGTTTGTTCTCGAGTTTATTATTTGCTTTTGTAGCCAATACAATATTTTGTTTTTTCAATTGGTTTTTTAAAGTATGGTGTAACATTTTGCCATACTCTATTGCGATATATTTTTTTACTTTTTCTTTAGGCACGTCAATATTTATTAATCTATTTTGTTTCTTATTTATTATTTTATCTATTATGTTGCTTTTATATCCATTGGCTAACGCTATGTGTTTAATAATGTCGACCTCGTTTTTATGGTCTTCTGTGGAGAGGGGCAACGACAGCAATCTATGTACCATGCTATTAAGTCGCTTTTTCACACAAAATGGCATTTTTTAATAGCATGGTACATAGATTGCTGTCATTGCCCCTCTCCACAGAAGACCATAAAAATGAGGTCGACATTATTAAACACATAGCGGTAGCCAATGGATATAAAAGCAACATAATAGATAAAATAATAAATAAGAAACAAAATAGATTAACAAATATTGACGTGCCTAAAGAAAAAGTAAAAAAATATATCGCAATAGAGTATGGCGAAATGTTACACCATACTTTAAAAAACCAATTGAAAAAACAAAATATTGTATTGGCTACAAAAGCAAATAATAAACTCGAGAACAAACTTAAGTTTAAAAATCAAAATAGGTCTTTCGATGAATACGACGGTACTGGTGTATACAGGCTTAATTGTTCGGATTGTTCAAATTTCTACATAGGACAAATGGGTCGTTCGTTCAAATTGCGTTATAAAGAACACATCCCAAGCTCTAAGTCAAATATAGGAAGATCCACATTCGCTGAACATTTAAGCTCACAAGATCACAACATAAAAAGTATTAGTGAGAATTTGGACATATTACATAAATGCAGGAAATCTCTTAAACTGGACACTCTCGAACTGTTTGAGATATATAAGGCCACTAAAGAGAATTACGATCGCATCCTAAATGAAAAGTCAATATATAAAAATAATATTTTATTTAATAGAGTCAACGATATAGAACGAGATATTAGCTGTGGCAGATCGATAAAGTTTATCAAAGGTCAAATCGGAATCGATTAATTTTACTGTATACTGTGTTCCTGCGCAGGTCCGCGGCGGCCGCGTGTATTGTGTTTCGTTCTGTTTTGTCTTGTTTTTAATGTGTGTTAATTTATTTAAATATTTTCGTTATTATGTATGTGTTGTTTTTATCGTTTGACAAGATGTGCAAACATCAACAAATGTAGTTTTACCAATATTCATTGAGGATCTGATGATGACACTTAATGTGTTGAAATTCGAGTAATCCTGTATTCGGATTTTAAGAAGCGTGACGGAAGGTAATTAACCTGATTTATAGTAAATAAAAATACTCTCTGGCATAGGCCTATGCTTGTGATGGGTCTAGTTTCCCGCAATATATTCAGAAGTTATTTTGTCTGCTTTATGCTATTTCAAATTATAATAAAAATGTTTGTTAAATATTGTAATGCCTGTGATTTTTTTATGTTGTACATGTGGAACTAATAAAGGCACATGCTGCTGCTCCTACTACTACTACTACTATTATTACTCGTATGCTATTTCCCTAGTTTGTGTAAAGTAGAATATTATTCAGTTTTATCCAGTACAGCAAGTGGTGGTATGTTTTATTAAACTCTGTCTTATGACAGTAGGACTATGTGTGTGTATGTGTTAATAAGAAATTTTTCGAGGTGTTGAGTTGCAAACTAATCTAAAAATTTAAAAAAACTGAGTTAACAGTTGTTTTAATTCAGGTTGAACACTTCTCCATGTTATGGCAATAATAGTTGACAATAAAATCTGCTATATTTCATTAACAAACAAATAAAATAAAAATATTCTGCAAAAATTTGCCTTTTCTAGTGACCAATTTGCTGCAAAATTCACATTAACCCCTAAACATTCAGTTGCAGCAAACTTGTCTTATCCACATGTTGGAGCAATGTTTTTTTATTATAACATGTAGTATACAGTAAATAGAATGTTTTCTTTTGTTTTAAGTTTAACTGCTGTATATGATTAAGTAATTTTTTTTAGTAGAGCACATTTTTAATGTTTAACAAAGAGAATAATAAGGGTTAATATTTGTTTACTTTTGTATGTAGGACTAGGGTGTGTTAGAGAGGTTTATTTTAATGTATCAGGTTTTTGCATTGGGCAAGTGTTTATGGAATTTATCATTGTCATAATGGTGTTACAGTCTGTGATGGGCCATAGCATCCTCCAGTTGTCACCATCCATTGCTTACCACCGCTACCTTCTTACTCCATTAGTTCATAGGCCCAGTTCTTATATTATCCAGTAATCTTGTTCTTGGTCTGCCTTGCACAGCCAACCCATCTGAGCCTACTTACTTTAATTGTTTGTTTAATTTTTTGTAACTGCCTTCCAATAGGGGTTTTTTGTTGGCTAAATATAGCTTGGGCATGGTTGTTATTCATTGGTCATGAAACACTTTTTTCATAGTTTTTAAACCTTTGAATCACTTTTTTCCAGTTTTTGAGCCCTTTCCCACTAAAAGCCAATTCTGCGTTTAGTTACAAGTGTTTGTATGGAATATCTGAATATGTTTTGTACAGAAAAAACAGCTTAGCCCAAGAACCCCAGCTATATGCAGGCATATCTTTATTAGCTAGGAATATAACTTTTTCTGCAATATAACTGCACTGCAATATATGTTAAAATACATTTTTTTTTTTAGTAGAGAACATTTTTAATGACTAACAAACAGAATAATTTCATGAAGGGAACAAAAGTTTAATGTTCAGTGTTTCAAGGGAATAATAAGAGTTAAAGTTTGTTTAAACTTTTCATGTAGGACTAGGCTGTGTTAGAGAGGTTTGTTCTAATGTATCAGGTTTTAGCATTGGGTGAGTGTTTATGAAATTCATCATCATCATTAAGGCATCACAGCCCTTGATGGGCCATAGCGTCCTACAGTTGTCTTCACCCATTGCTCGTCACTACTACCATCTCACTCCAGTAGTTCATAGGCCCTGTTCTATATTATCTAGGAATCTTTTCTTGGTCTGCCTTGCTCACATTGACATAACATAGCCAACCCATCTGAGCCTACTTACTTTGTTTTCATAATACCTGGTATAGCAAAATTGAAAGTTAAGGGCATGGAAATGTGCGAAACGCTTATGGTCAGAGGGGAAAGGCAATGTGGAGGGAGTCGCTGTGAGATGTGAGAAGAGAATTGTTGTTATCAGCGATAGTGCAGCCAACCTATGAACATTATTTCTAATAGTAACAAAAACCCGCGACTTTTAAGGCTTGTTTTTAAATGTCTCACCATGAATCTATCTGTTGTGTGTGTGTGTGCTTACAGCCTACAGCTGGCTTAAAAAAAAGAATTATACCTTTATTGTTTCCGACGTAAATCAAATAATAATAATAATAATATTATAATTGTATTACTATACAAATCAAGCAAATGATATGTACTGTTCACATGTATCCGAATTTGTTGCTGTTACATATCAGAATGTTTTATAAACATATCTGTGTATTGTTTGGTTCCCTCATTGTGTGCTGTTGAGACAAAAAACTAGAGCCTTTCTGACCATTCTTATCGCAATGGAATTTGCAAACTGTACACTTAATTACACTCGACTATCTCTACAGTTTATCATTACATAAAGGAACACATTCTTCGTATTCATTTAATTTCAAGAATCTTTTTAATCCTGGACAACAAAAAACTGTTTATTATTACTTCCCGTGCTTGACTATGAATAACTTTTCTGTCTTTGCTAGTTGAAGGAGACGTACCCATTTTAATAAATCTTATTACTGGATGATAACACAAATAATTACGATAATACGTAATTACAGAATAAAAACTAACAATAGAAAGTAACTAAAAATTAAATTATTAATAAAAATGAGTGACTGTAAAACGATACAATTAATAATAAATTGAAATAATAATAACAAATGCAAGACTGAGATAGTACTATAACTACTCGCTGGACGCAGTTCTATTTAAAGCTTTGCGTTCGTACGCCAAATATACAATTATTTAAATTTATGTTATAATTATTAAGTATAGAATGCTGGGCGCCAGAGATAATTAGGAATCTCCGGGTTTGTTGTTAATAACAACTCTTATGTTCAGATGCTAAATAAACAATACTATATTTATCACTTGTATACATTTAAATAATTTAACATATAACATCATTATCATTACAAATTGACAGATTAAATAACTTCTCAATTGCTACTAAAATTCTTGATCCCTTTCTAATCATCACAAGAGATTCATGCACATTGAATATCATTTATCATTGATAAGGAATTAGTTTACACATTGAATATCATCTATCATTTATGAGAGCTTAATTAGTCCATTGACTATTCTCTATAATTTATGAGATTAATTAACACATTGAATATTATTTATAATTTATAAGAGATTAATTAACACATTGAATATTATTTATAACTTATAAGAGATTTATTAACACATTGAATATTATTTATAACATTGCTAAGTTACTCTTGGAACTAGAAATCTCCTTCATTCTCATCATAAATTAACTTTGATCAACGACATGACTTAAGATCTAACATATCATAAATATCGAACTATCATTCAAATTTATATTAAATATTTAAACTTTGTACTCTGATTCTATGCGTAAGATATAAAATACACTTCAGCATCTGAACGTCTTCATGGGTTCTTTTAGAATGAAACGGGTTAAACGTAGGTAGACAACTATACTACATGAAATTTATTTGATTACAACATTTTAATTTGATACGATTACTTGAGTTTGATTATCCGTTACTCCGTCCTGCTCGTTCCACATTTTACACCTCACAACACAATTGATCTTACTCTGCTTTTTATTCACACACTATCGTGATAACCATTCATCTCCATGCCCTCCGAAACTTCGACTTTCTCATACGGCCGTGCGCATGATAAATAATACTGCTTTCCTCTTGATGCCGTGCACAGGATAAATAATACTGCTTGACTTATTAATGACCGCTTGTTCTTTTCTTCACTTCCTCCTAACTACTTACTTTATTTCTTCATGACGATAACTAACTGGTTTGTCTAATGATCGAATACTGATTGACTGAATGAATATGTTACAGACTGTCTTAGATTGCTTAATGATTGTTTAAGACATAACTTCTAACTCTCTCTAACAACAACTAGCAAAAACTGCCACTAACAAACTTCCACGGACTGACTGCTTGCTAACTGGTAACTGACTGACTGATTCTCTTCCTTCACGAGTTACTTTTATAGTTTCACATATACTTCCCATACTGCCGCTACTCTTAAGATTACCATCATTGGCCAAAATTCAAATGCGTTGCGGGTAAGTTTTAAATTATCCAGTTAACACTTGAAATAACTTCGCACGCAGAGGTGACGCTATCCCTGATTGGAGAACTCTTATAGACGCGCACTTCTTTCCACCAGACCGTTATCTCGTTAAAAAGAGAAATTTGTTTTCTAAAACCACCCCTGTTATGACATATCACTCTTTGTATTTTGAAGGCCGAAAACACCCTATTTCTAACGGTACTTCATATTTTTTGCTGTTTTGTGCAAACAAAGCGTTTTACATCTTTACGACTTAGAAAGTTGTAGGCCTACATACAAAACAATTTTACACTCGCTCAGCGCCAACGTGTCTCCTCGCTAGTACACACCTCTTACTTATATAACAAATACTTGGTACAATTCTCATCTGTATGTCTACTTACTAACTTTACATCTATTAATGTTAATAGTCTACATTTATACTATTGATATAAATGTGTTTTACCACAAACTGGCTGTAACTGGTAGTGTTACGTTACAGTACGTCACACAGTAACTAACAATGTACGGGTAACTAAAACATCACATGCAAGTTGGCAACACCTTCACTTGCATATCAGCTGATTCTACGTTACCCTCCCACCACTCATAATTTCAAAGTGGAGTCGTCCATCCATAAATTGGTTTCTGCGCATATTCCCTTAACTTTCAGTTTTACTGTATGTGGAACAGCCTATAGAGTGCCAAGATGTATGTTTACCTCCAAATTCCATTTTCATAACAATTTCTATAAAATTTCCTTACAATGTTCCTTTCAAAACATCCCAGCACTAATTCATTTCTTTTTGAGAGAGTTCATGTCTCACAACTATATGTCTATACTGACCTTATTAGTGTTTTATACAGTTTGCATTGCATTACTTTGGAAATACTTCTTGATTTTACCTGGGACAATAGGGCATCTGTTCGCAAATATGATTATTCACCTAATTTCTGCTGATGTGTTTTTGGCACTAGTGATCTGTGATCCAAGATACGAGAACTCATTAACAGACTCTATCATCTCATCAATGTTAATAACCTGCTGTCTATGCAGGACTAGTCTTCTGACATGTGTTTTGTTTATTTTTGGTATTTGTTACTAATCCAGCATTAGTAATTATTACTAATCCAGCTGTACTAGCTGTGTTTTTTAGTGCTCTGAAAACCTCTATAAACACCATTCTGATCTATTAATGCAAGTATTTGTACAGACTTGGTGTATATTGTTCCTGTTGTACTGATACCTGAGTCTTATCATCTTCTCTAGTGCCAGGTTAACGAGTGTACACAACATTGCATCACCCTGTCAGAGACTGCTATAAGCTTCAAACACTTTGGAGAATCACTGTTCTCTGTTACTCTACACTATAATTTCCCTAATGTGAACTCCACGAGCTTTGTCAAAGAATTTGGTATTTCAAATGGCTTTATATATCTTCTGTCCATTTAGCAAATCATATGCTGCTTTAAAGTCCACAAAGTTGTGATGAGTCTCTACACCATATTCCAGACACTTTTCCAGTATTTGTTTTATGATTGATGTTTGGTTTATAGTTGACTTCTAACCTCAAAAACCAAATTGGTAACTTCCTTCTATTCTTTCAGGATATGGCTGCATGTGGTTGCAAAATTGTTAGCAAGTACTTCACAAGTCATATTTTGCAGTGTAATTCCTCAGTAGTTTGAGCATATGCATATATCTCCCTGCTTCAGTATTTGACAGATAATTCCTATATTCCGTCATTAGGAGAACCGTCTGATCCCAAATTTCCCATGTTAGTTTATAAATAGCAGCCCACAGGGTCTCTCCTCTATTCTTAATCATCTCCGATAGAATACTTTCACTTCCTGGGCTCTTATTATTGGACAGTTATTTGATGGCTTCTTCTGCCTCCTGTTGTGTTGGCTGATCCTGCTATTATTCCTCCTCATCATCTCTTGTCATCTCATCATATATTTTCCGGTTCTTGTCATTGGATTCCTGCTCCATGTTTAACAACAAATTAAAGTGATCTACCCTATCTTTGTACTATTTCTTCTTTTGAACTCAATAGGTCTCCTTCACTATTTTTATACTGAGTAACACTAGGTTTTTAGCCTGACTTTGCTAAGTTTACTTATTTAAGAAATTAAATATTGTTAAAAATGTAGGGAAGAAGGAAAAAAATCGTGATGTTCCTTCTGGGAAACTGGAAAAACAAAGGAAAACAGGACAGTAAAGTTTATTAGGAAAACTTTACCTCTATTTACACGGGAATCAGAGTGATATGGCAGGGGTGACTTTAGAATTTTTAATTTGGGTAGGGTCACTCCCTAATCTCACACACACACACACACACACACACACACACACACACACACACACACACACACACACACACACACACACACACACACACACACACACACACACACACACACACACACACACACACACACACACACACACACACACACACACACACACACACACACACACACACACACACACACACGCACGCACACACACGCACGCACGCACGCACGCACGCACGCACGCACGCACGCACGCACATTCCTAATAAATGTTCGATTTATTACATCCAATTAACGAATGTATTATTTAACTAAACTAATGAAGTCTATTAGTTTATTTCTGTCCAGTTCAAGCTAATAAACATATTTAATATGTTTTTGCTGCTAAACAAAGAAAAAATTTAACCTTATAATTTTTTGAAATGACGGTGTAAGGAGATCAATGAGTGTGCAAGGTCTAACTGAAGAAAATTGCAATGACAGGAGATATTGGGAATTAGGCATTGGACAACGTCGCAGGATGTTTTAATCCAAATATATATAAATTTGTGATGTTATTCAGTTTCTTTCTTCTGCAAGTAGTATAATTCGTATATTCTTTTTAACACCTGACGCACGTTTCACTGAAAAATATCAGTATCATCAGAGGTTTATAAGTCAAATATATATAATTTTTTGAAATGTTGACATCAGTTTTCATGTCATAAAAGTTTTTAAAGTGATTGCCTTATTCAGTGGCGGCTGGTGTTATGGTTGCAGCATTGAACAACCACCAATACAGAATAACTATACCATAAAATAATATACAAAATCATTAAGCAGTTAAAAGTGTCATACATTTCAACGGAAAACGTATTAGACTCTATGCGGCAATGTTCATGTACAATTCATATGTGGCGCGCAGGCTGGTGGTTGTAGCCCGCATGCAACTTGAAGAGTAAATGGCAGAGCTTACTACACAAGCATAGACTATGGAAGGACGTGCGTTACTCTTCACAGTTGGCGTATGTTTCCCATGTTAGCTAAGCGGTTGCAAAGTTTCCACAACGTTCCACTAACAGTGCTGTAGTGCATCTTTAATTTTGTCATGAAGTGTGCACAGCCTTCTTGATTTGTAAATTGTATCAGGTTTAGTGTTTACGTTGGTTCAAAGTAAACGTGTACTCATTGTTTTTGAGGTTATAAAATTATAGTTATAATTTTGTATAACTGTGATTGTGATAATTACGTGTCAGTCAAAAATAAAAATTGAAAGATATGTGAAATTTTTAATATTTTATACAGATTTATTTTTTCTTCTTGTTCGTAAATGAAGGCAGGCAGTATTCCATTCACTTCTATTTTAGAGTAGAGTTTTCAAGTAGTATTTTATGTAGTTGAATTTATGTGCCTTGCAGTTTATATACAGGGAAAATCTGTTCTTATAGCTCAAATGAGTCATTTAAAAATAACTAGCTTCTATTATAAATTTGCTGTTCTTATATTTTATTTCTCGTAAACACAAGGATATCTTTCAAATCAGTGTATTATTTTATAGGTATAAAAAGCATGATTCTGTTTATCTTTTTCTTTTCTCTACATATTTAGTATTTGATTACTGCAAAGTTAGTGATGCTTGTAGCAATCATTCATGAGTACGTGGGAACATGGAATCTGGGATAGATAAACATACTGATAGAATCATTCCATTATCATTAGCAGCTCTCTTTTGGGGGAAAATAGTAACTTTCTATTTTTTCTACATGACAGCACTATGTAGGCCTATGATGCAGATATGTTGGTCTGCGCCCTGTTTAATGTGCCCCCCATCCACTCCCCCCCAAATCAACAACTATTGCAACCACCAAAATTTGGAACCACCAGCCACCACTGGCCTTATTCCTTTCAAAATTTTATCAAAACTACAACTACAATGTCACTGAGTCATTGTCATTCATGAATTTTGACAGTTAGGAGTTAATGTACTTTCAGTATTACTTACACAAACCTGTGTTGTGCTATATTCACATCACTTTAAAAATGTGTAATTAAGAAAAGTATGATGCTGTTGTTGAAGTTGTTGGTATTTCTGCTTGGGATGCTTTGGCCTTTGCCAGAACTGTCAGTAAGCTACAACTTTAGCAACCATTCAGTGTTACTATGCTTATAAGGAGTTCTGGAGTTCTCATCATATGGAAGAGGTTCTGAAAAAGGTTTTAAACATTATTGAGATTATTAGGGGTCCAATGAACAATTGAACCTTATGTAAATATCACTATAATATTGACGACTCGGAACACTAAGTTTTTTATAAGTAAAAACGTAAAGTTTTACCTTACAGCCTAAACCGGCTTTCACCTATAGAAGGCTTCATCAGAGGCTGTCGTTAGTAGCGCTGCTCGTCTTGTTGTTGGCGACGAGGTGAAAGCCGGTTTAGGCTGTAAGGTAAAACTTTACGTTTTTACTTATAAGAAACTTAGTGTTCCGAGTCGTCAATATTATAGTGATATTTAGTTAAGTAACGGACACGTCATGGACAACGAAATCCAAGAATGAACCTTATGGATGGGCTGATTACTGTACAGATTATTGTTTTACTGCTTTTAGGCCTGCCAAAAATTATGTATGTGCCACAATGCAAGAACTTGCAAGTTCTCAAGACTCCATAGCATCCCTCTCAATTGGCACTACAGCTCTTGGAGAGGCTTTGCCTCCAGGACAATCTGCCTCCATACGTCTCGATCCTCTGGTCTCAGTCTCCATCTTCTTATACCGAGCTTCCACAGGTCATCCTCAAGATCATCGAACTACTGTTTTCTGGGCCGACCCCTTCTTCTTCTTCTTCTTCTTCTTCTTCTTCCACCAGGTCTCCCCGTACATTTTTTTTAATGTGGATGTCCTGACATTCTCTGGACATGCCCTGTCACCAGGATCTACTTTTCTTAATGTCAGTGATGATATCTGGTTCTCCATAGATTTGCTGGATTCCTGTATTCGTCCTTATTCTCTTTGTGTTCCTTGGATGTTCACTGCACCAAATATCTTCCTGAGGACTTTTGTTTCCCACCTGCGCAACCACTCTTCCTCTGTCACTGTCATTGTCCAAGTTTCAGACCTGTACATGACCACTGGCTTAAGAACTGTTTTGTAGAGATGATTCTTGGTTGCTCTGCTTATGTTTTTACATTTAAATATTCCTTATAAGAAGAAATAACATCTGTTACCAGGAAAAATCCTTTCCTTTATTTCTTTGGCTATAATGTTGTCCTCAGTAACTAGTGAGCCCAGGTATTTAAATTTTTTGACCTTTTGAAAAATACAGTTGGTGCTCTTTTCAGGAGAATTTACCAGGAGTGCTCTTTTGCATTTTACTGCCTGTTAACATGTATTTCATTTTTTCTGTGTTTACTTTTAGGCCTAAATTCATTGCGGCCTCCTCTAGACTCAAGAAACCCTCTTTTTTTTTGTTGGCTTCTTGAGATAAGTACAAAATTCTGCTATAGCAGAGCACACATACGCCAATCAATGCCGACCATTGCATACTCTTTGAAGAGACAAGGCTTCTGTTGTCGGTGAGTGCGTATTTCCCTCGCCTGCATATGGAGTCTGTCCAGATTCAAAAACATGCATCTGTTGGAATGGAATGAATCGGTGGGGTGATTCCCTCTTATTGAGTGCTCTTTGGATGCGAGTTGTGGCAAACCAATAAGAATTTGCCTTTCTTCTGATTGGCTGGTGGTGTCAGACAACAGCTTCATGCGGACTCGATTATAAAAATGGGTGTCCTACTCACAGCCACTAGCCTTAACCACAGTTCAGTGGTATCTGACTGTGAAACCTGGATCAGTGTGTTGGAGCCTTCTGGTCATGGTCAGTGTGTTGGCATTGAAGATGGTCATCAAAGGCACGGTCAAAATGTTTGCTTAAAACAACTATGGACCACGGCCTTACAACCCAGCAAGCCAAAGTAGGCCTACTCATATCACTGAAGCCAGCTGTGAAAGCCTCAGACGGAATTAGTAGTGTTTGTTAGGCATTTCCTAAAATTGTGTTTAATAAATATATAGAAACCACATTGTAATGGGTCAATCAGAAACAGAAAAGAAAGAAGTGTCAAGACTTTATAAAATATATTCTCAAAGGCAGAATGCTGTCTATACATTATAAAATAGACAGAGGCTAGGGGGGCCAAGGGGAGAGCCGCCCTGGGCGGCAAAGTGAGCATTGACTTGAAAAAATTGTTTTCAGTTTATAAAACTACAAACAACCAGTGGCGAAGTTACATGGAGGCAATTGAGGCAATGCCTACCCTAAAAAATTCTGTAGAATAAAAATTATAAATACGTATGAACTACATAACGTAAAGATTATACATTGTTACCACGACTGTCAAATTTATTAAACCGAAACGTGCTTTACTGAGCGACCGCTAGATGGTGACAGGTGAGATTCGGCATAGCTCGTTTAAAGCGAATGAGGCAACCTGAACTTGCCTCAGCATTTTTTGTATACATCGTACGTAAGCAATGTGCGGGTGCGATAGGGAAGTGAAGGGAGGGGGGATTGTCCCACGCTGTACATATAGAGCATTGAGGCATGCCTCACTTCTGTGGTCCAAACAGTTAAGTTTATTGCGGTTATTAAAAGTGTCCCTGTTATTCCACTGAACTAACAGATGATCAAGATTGTTATTTGAATTATTTATAACATTAAACATATATATATATATATATATATATATATATATATATATATATATATATATAGAAACTAATCAAGTTTAAATTTTGAAGTTCAATCAGTTGTATTATTGTGTATGACTAATACAAGGATTGTTCAATAGAAAGACATAGAGCTGTAAAGCATTTTTTATTCAACGATTTTAAAAGAAGTCTCCATTAACATTAAGACATGAGTTCCACTGTTGCACTACCCTGTAGATTCCCTGCTAGTAAAATTCTTACGGCTGTTTGTGGAACCATTCGCTTACAGCAAACTCTACCTCAGCGTCTGATTTGAACCACCATCCTTTTAGTGATTCCTTAAAAAAAATGTAAGGTAAGATTTTTGCCTACCCATTCATTAACTAAGTTACTAGCTTCGCCACTGCAAACAACTTGTTTCTTTGATATGACTATTCCTTAACAACTACAGGAATATAAGATTTTATTAATACAAGATTAAGAACAACAACAAGTTCCAAAGAGTTTATGAAGTCTTTTATTCAAGGAAAATCCAACTCTGAGTGTCAAATATTACAATTAACAAGGAATCAACTTTTGATCATAAAATGGGTGTTATTAGCGACGAGGCTGTTCATAAATACAGCAAAGTTAACGACGTGAATACTTCAAACTGTGAAAGTGTCAAAGTGCAGTTACAAGATTCAGTTGGTTCTAGTACCAATATGTTGCATCGTGCAGTCTTGAAATTACAGGCGATTAAGGAGAGAACATTACTAACAACAATGTAGACTGTGTTCGCGGTACTTCTCTACAAGATATGGGAGCTTGGCCAAGCGAGAAATCTCAATCCTTCTGAGACATAATGGTGAATATAGGAACATGTCATGAACACCATTATAGGAACATGTCTCGAAGCTTGATGATCATTAAACAAGTATTGGTTTGATAAATCCTTGCAAAATGGCTAAACTAAATAATCTCTATTTTGCTTTTGTTGCACTTTATTTCTACAAAAAAAAAAAAAACTTAAAGAAGACATTTCAATAGTAAAAATGGGTTTTCATCGTGGTGAAAGTTAAATCCCTGTATTCAGGATCATGAAAATAGTCCTGTTCATCGCTCTGTGTTTTTTGAATGGAAGGAATTGAACATTCTTTAAACAAAGGGGGACTTATTGATGATCTACTACAGGAACAAATGAGTGAAATAGTTAAGACATGGAAAGAAATCCTTTAATGGGTCATTGCCATAGTACAAACTTTTGCAGAACAAAATCTACCACTGATAGGGCTGACAGGAGGCAATTACTAACGATCCAAATCCTGGAAAGTTTCTGGCTTTGTTAAAATACTTGGATAAATTTTAAACGTATAAAAATATACTTTTTGCATAACGTGTTAAAATATTTTATTATGCTTTGGATAAATAAACCATTGACACTTCTGGAGACGCTAACGAACAAATTAAAAGTTAGGTGGAATGAGCTGTGTTACAATGTCGTTACTAAGGCAGAGCAGATATGTAATCAATGGAGTGTCAATATAACAAAAAGGATAAGAACGAAGCGCACGATGCCAGGGGAGTATGCAGACGATTCTGCATTAACCGTTTGGGAAGAAATGCGATGTTCTCTAAAAGAAATTTGGACAAACTGTCAGTTGAAATTTCAAGTTGTTTCTCTAACATAAAGGAGTTAGAAAAACGCTTTGGGTTCCTCTGTAAATTTGAGGCGTACGTAAATAATGGGGATATACATTTTAAGGAACAGCTTTCCCAGATCAATATTAAGTGCACAGTGCTTGCAAAACTGTATCCATATGACCTAATGAGTGAAGAATTGTTCAATGACTTGAAAGACGTCATACTTTTATTAAAAAGGGCAAAAGTTAATGGGGAACAAATGGACTTTACACCTCAGGGACTGCTACAATACATTTCTTCAATGAGATTAGAAGCCTACAAAACACTAGCAATAGGTTTAAAACTTTTTCGTACTTTACCAGTGTATGTGTTTTCTTGTGAAAGATCATTTAGTAAGCTTAAATTGATTAAATCGTACCTACGATCAACAATATCTCAAGACAGGGTATCAAATCAAGTGATACTTTCAATTGAAAACATTGCTTCGTCTTTAGATTATAGTGATTTAATAACCCACTTTGCAGCAAATAAGAACAGAAGAGTTACATTTTAAAATGCCTCATTTTAAATATCTATTAAATATTAAAAATAAATATTCAGTGTTTATTAATAGAAGACCTACCTGTAATGGTAGGTGATTTATTTTATCACTTTTAATGTAATTCTTTGTTTAACTTTATGTTGCTTTAGGATATTGTTTTGTTGATACGCTTTAGACCTACAAGGAATATGCATGTTTATTAGAACATTTTTTAATTATGAATTTTTACTTCCATGTTCCTTAAGGAAATGGAAGTATGGTGATGGCAAAAAAAATCGTGTTCGAGATTATTGCAGATTCTGATTGTACTACACTCAAAACATGAAAAAAAGTCATTTTTCAAAAAGTGTCTGTGTGTGTCTGTCTGTCTATCTATCTATGTGTCTCTGTCTGTCTGTAGATTTTTTTTTCTATGGCAAACAATAACAGCCGCAAATTCAAACAGAATCAAATAATTTTTTGCATACAGCCCTTATTTGAAGAGTACTCAAGACCTATTGTTTTTGGTGAAGATCGGTTAAGGGAAAGGCGTAGTTTACCTGCAACATTTTTTTTTAATCAAGGTAATGTTTTTCTATGGCAAACGATAACAGCCGCAAATTCAAACAGAATCAAATAATTTTTTGCATACAGCCCTTATTTGTAGAGTGCTCAGGACCTATTGTTTTTGGTGAAGATCAGATAAGGGAAAGGGGTAGTTTACCTGCAACGTTTTATGTTTTAACAAGGGTATTTTCTATGGCAAACGATAACAGCCGCACATTCAAACAGAAACAAATAATTTTCTGCATACAGTCCTGAATTGTAGAGTACTCAAGACCTGTTAGTGTTGGTGAAGATCTGTTGGTGTTGGTGAAGATCGGTTAAGGGAAAGGGGTAGTTTACCTGCAACATTTTATGTTTTAACAAGGGTAATTTTTTCTATGACGAACGATAACTGCCATAAATTCTAACAGAATCAACTACTTTTTTGCATACCTTTCTTAATTATAGAGTGTTCAAGGTCTGTTGATTTTGTTGAAGATCGGTTAGGGGAAAGGGGTAGTTTACTAGCAAAGTTTTATGTTTTAATAAGTGTAATTTGTTTTATGATGAACGATAACTGCCGTAAATTCAAAGAGAATCATATACTTGTTTGCATGCTGTCCTGAATTGTAAAGAAGTGAAGGCCTGTTGATTTTGGTGAAGATCAGGTAAGGGAAAGGGGTAGTTTTTACCTGCCATTTTTCATGTTTTAACAAGAGTAATTGTTTCTATGACGAACGATAACTGCCGCACATTAAAACAGAATCAAATAATGTTGTGCATGCATGCCTGAATTGTAGAGAACTCAAGGCCTGTCGATTTTGGTGAAGATAGGTTAAGGGAAAGGGGCAGTTTACGTGCAACATTTTATGTTGTAACAAGAGAAATGTTTTCATGACGAACGATAACTGACGCACATTCGAACAGAATCAAATATTTTTTGCATGCATCCCTGAATTGTAGAGGACTGAAGGCCTATTGATTTTGGTGAAGATTGGTTAAGAGAAAGGGGTAGTTTACCTGCAACGTTTTATGTTTTAACAAGAGTAAAGTACTTAATTTTGATAAACAAAGTATCCTGTTTAGAAGCTCATAATAATGCACTGTAGAAACGTAGATGAAATATCTATAAATGAAAGGCTAGTTGAACGGGGTGGGGTTTTTTTTTTTTTTTTTTTTTTAGCAGGGCAGGTGAAAATCTCTATAGACACACTGGAGCCCCGTAGCTCCAGGTAGTGTGGGACTCTAACCCACTAAAAACACCTCCCTTTGCAACAACTGAGCGAGCCCAACAAGTTGCTTTTCTTTAATATTACAGACACGGTTTATGGGGTAGAAGCCCACTGGCTGTTCTCCGGGTTGAGATTATTGCCTTTCTCTCTTTTAGAGTTTTACAGATTTAATGCACTAGTGTGTCACCAAATCTTGGGGCTTCAATCTTTTAAGCCTTCTTAACGTGTGCGGAGCTTCTTCCACCACGCAAACCATTTCTGAATTTATATGAGTCTGAATTCTCCTGTCATGGTTAACTGCATATTTTGTTACGATTTCACTGACATATTCTACTTTGAGATCTTTGTGCAGATTGTCATTCCTAATATACCAGGGGGCATCAACGATACTCCTAAGTACTTTGTTTTGAAAAGTTCATTTGAAAGGATCATTTGAATGTTAGATTTCTTGGTGCATCCCCAGAGTTGTACACCATAAGTCCACACAGGTCTCAGCACTTGTTTGTACAACAGCAATTTGTTTTCAACTGTTAGTTGTGAATTCCTACCTAACAGCCAGTACAATTTCCTGAATTTTATGTTGAGTTCCTCTTTCTTTTTTTTCACATGCTCCCTCCATTTAAGTTTTGCGTCCAGAGTCATACCCAAATACTTAGCAGTGTTAGAGTATGGCACTTCTTGTTCATTAATGTAGATCTTTTGTATTTCTATTTTTCTGTTGGTAAAATTGGTGTGTATTGATTTCGTTTCATTGAGTTTGATCCTCCAGCGTCGAGTCCAATCCCATACCTCTGCGATTGAAGTTTGCAGTTTATTGGCCGCTGTCTCGGCATCATTACCTACCGCCAGAACAGCAGTATCATCCGCAAAAGTCGCAACGGTTGTTTCCTCACTGTTTGGTAAATCTCTCGTGTATAACAAATACAAAATTGGACCCAATACACTCCCTTGGGGAACTCCCGTGGATATTTTCTTTAAAGTTGAATATTCATCCTCATGCTTCACCCTAAAGTATCTTTCTGAGATGTAAGACTTTAGTATCAGATAGAATTCCTCTGGGAGATCCCTATGTAACTTGTACGCAAGCCCATGATGCCAGACCTTATCAAAAGCTTGCGCTACATCCAGGAAGACGGCTGAGCAAATGTTCTTCCCTTCAAGAGCCTTTTCAATAACATGGGTGATTCTTTGTACCTGGTCAATAGTGGAGTGCTTTTCTCTGAATCCGAATTGATGATCCGGCAACAGGGTTCTTTCCTCTAACAAAGGCTTTAATCTCTTCAAAAACAGTTTTTCAAATAGTTTTGAGATCACCGGTAGCAGGGAGATTGGCCTGTAGGACTTTTTATCTGTTGGTGCTTTGTCAGGTTTTAGAATCATGATAACCTCAGCCACCTTCCACAGACTAGGCACATACTTCAGCCTGAAGGCAGTGTTGATCAAATGGAGTAGTTTTCTCATGGCTTTTCCAGGCAGTTCCTTTAGTATTTGGCCTGTTATCAGGTCAATACCCGGGGCTTTTTTTGCGCTTAGATTGCTCTTAATTTCTTCTCTCAATTCCTGTAGCGTTACTTTCTGTATGTTTTTCCTATCTACTTTCAGCTCAAAGTTAGTGTTAACGGCTGGAAGATTTCCTCAAGGTGTCTGGTAAAGAGAACGGCTTTCTCCGCCGCACTTTTCGCCCATGTCCCGTCTTCCCGGCTGATGGGCGACTGGTGGGTTTTCGGCCTTTTCAGTCCTTTAGTACTCTTCCAAAGTGAATAGTCTGTATCCTTCTGAGCTGTTAGCTTGCTTAAATATTTTCCAATCGCCTCATTTTTAACCTTTTTTATCAGTTCCTTCAGCTCATTACAGAGCAAGTTCAAGGCTCTTTTATTTTCTGGTGTGCGAACTCGCTGCCAGGTTTTCCTGGCCTTCCTCTTTTTCCTGACAAGTTCATTCACCTCTGGAGGAGGGCAGATTATTCTCTGTTTCAGTTTTCTGTTGATCTGGGGAGTACTTTCCCATGCTGCTTTCTGAATATTAGTATTAAATCTCTCGACTTCTTCATCTAACTGGTAAATATCATTCAAAGGGACATGAAGGTCTATGCTTTCATCCAGTAGTTGCCTGAATAGGGTCCAATTCGTCTTGTTACTCGAAAGCTGGCACGGGTATGACCGAGAAATAACCTCATCATTTATTGTCATGACAACCGGTGAGTGGTCCGATGAGAGATCCTCACAGTTTTTAACATCTATGTACCTGCTGGATAATCCTTTAACAACGTAAAAGTCAATCAAATCAGGTAATTTGTTGCCATCTGCAGGCCAATAAGTTGGGGTAGCGCTTGAGTGAAAATCAAGTTTTACTTCAATCCCAGCTTTGTATAGTTCCCTGCCTTTGGTGGTCGATAACCTAGAACCCCAAAAGGTGTTTTTGGCGTTAAAATCACCTCCAACAATTAAGTGATTCCCCAGCATCTTGAATAACTTAACATAATCTTCTTTTTTCAGATTTTGCCTTGGTGGGCAGTACATTGCAGAAATTTTAAAGTTTCCTTTACCAAGCAGCTGCACTTTGACAGTTGCCATTTGAAACGAGTCCTCCTCTATTTTCAGGTCTTCATAATATTTGATAGTGCTTTTCAGCAACAAGGCCGTGCCTCCTCTGGCTCTATCCGCTGGATGAGCCGCATGATAGCAGCTATATCCTCGTATATTAACAATCGCATTTCTGGTAAGGTGGCTTTCCGAGATTAGGCAGATGTCAATGCTTTCCATATTTAGAAACAATTCAAGCTCCGTTGTCCGTTGCAGAAGTCCATTTGCATTCCACGTTGCAATTCTTACGGTGTTATACATGTTTTTGGCTTAGAGGGGCAGCAGTTACTTGTGCACCCACCTGCGCAATTTTTTTCGACAATTCGTTGTTTATTTGCTGTTGCTCAGCGAGTTTCTCGAGAATTTTGTCAGTAGAATCTTTTTGTTTTTCCATCGCCTTATTCAGGACGTCAAGTCTTTCAATGACCTCACTAAGCACTTGATCCATTTTCCCAGCGTTTCCTGCGGTCTTGAGTTGTTGTTTCACTGCTCTTGCATAGCTGTTCGTCCCTGTATCCCTACCTCTCGCTGCTAGAGGAGCTTGTTTGCCCTTCGAAGTCACAGTAGGTAGATATAACGGGATTTTTTTCCCCGGAAGCCATATTCCCGACACCACTAGTCTTTTGCTTATTGTTTTGGCGTCTTTGATTCTTCATTTGCTGCAGTTGCTTGGCCACCTCACATCCTCTGTAGCTGGCAGGATGTTGCTCCCGACAGTTAACACAAGTGGGCGGCGTGTTATGATTTATCGTGCAATCGCTAGTATAATGTTTCCCTAGGCATTTTACACACCTAGGCTCCCGATGGCAAAATTTCTGCATATGGTTGAAACCTTGGCATTTTTTACATTGTGGTATAAGGCCCGAGTTTTTCCGAAGCGGTTCGATTTTAACCCTCATGTTGAGAATTGATCTTATGTTATATATATTATCTACATTTTCCTCATGATCGAACGTGAGCATGAACAGAGGAAGCCTTACCCTACTAATCTCCTCCTTCCCCTGTTCATCCTTTTTCCTTTCTTTTTTAATGATGTTCACAGCATCAATTATTTTGAATCCCCTCTGCTGGAGATCAACCTTGATCTCCTGGTTTTCGCACGTTGGGTGGAGACCTCTAGCCATAACCTTAGTGGGCCTACGGCTTTTGTCCTCGTACGTATACCACTGCTTATTTTCATCACTCAGTTTTTTTGCCAAAGCTCTATATGCGTCCAAGTTCAATGTTAGGATTTTCCATATATTGTTATTCATCGCCACAATTTTGTATTCCTTGTCTGCAACTGATGCCATCAGTGATTTAATATCTGCATATTTGGTTATCCCAACTACATGGATTGGTGGAGGAGGTGTAGTTTTTTTCCCTTTTCCACACTTATCTAGTCCTAACCTTCCTTGAGTTACCTCATCCTTATTAGGGTTGCCCTTATTAGCAGCAGTCCCTTCCCTACTAAGGTTGAGGAAGTTTCCTGCTTCTGCCTCTGGAGAGGATTCAGCTTTTCGCTTTCTTCTGCGTTTCTTGGTTTGCTTGACTAACCAGTCAGTTTCTCTTTCTAGTTCTTCTTCGTCTGTATGATAACTAACTGGAGTTTTAGTGCCAGTATCGTGTTCAGGCAGTTTACCCTGTAATATCATTATTTTTTTAAGCTGTTCATTTTCCTCTGTCAGCTTATGTAGCTGCTTATTCAGTTGATTCATGGTTTTTTCCATTTCACGTAATCTATTTTGCAATTCAGCTTTCTCTTTATCCACTTCTGTCGTATTATCGATCCCGCGCGTACCTGCTTGAGTCGTGTGTTCTGGTGGTGATCTTGATATTGTTGATCTCCTATCAAATGGGTTTATATGCGAAAGTTGGCCCTCCCCAGAATCCATAGGGCTGACCTCCATAAAGGAGTGTGGATTTTCCAGAGTACCTGGTCTGCCACCTGGGGTAGTTAATCCGTTTGTTTTATACATCGCATAATTTCTAGGTGATTTTTGATCAAGGTTTTCTTCCTCTAGCCTTTGACGATCCAACGCCTTACTGCAAGGCAGCAGGTGTCAAGAAATAGAATGAAAAACATGGAAGACATCCTAGCCCTCGAATACTCTAATAGCGTCGGAGTCGAAAAGAACAAGAGTTAGCCAAGGCAGGCTGATAGGAAAGATTAAAGACCAGAAAGATATCACCCAAGACAAGTTGAAGCAAAGTGATGTGCTGGTATAATACCGGCCGTCGAAAGTTTTAGAGAATTTAATTGTAATATAACGCGACAAGGGTCAGAAAGCGACCCTTGTACGGCTACGTTAAAGCTGCACGCGCACCTCGTAGGGAGGCTCGGCTTGGTTGAATTGTGGCAGTTTATACGAGTCATCGCCCGGCCAGCAAGAAGCACCGACTACCTAATCCGACAGATATTACTGCGCAGTTATTTCTTCCACTCTTATGGCAGGCTGAAATTTACGAGACTCCCCGGTAAGAATCATAGCTTTTATTGTGTGTATCAGTAATAATATAAGCGATTAAATTTAATTAACAAAAGTAGGCAGCCGTATGAGAAAGACGAATGCATGTGGGTGCGGTCCGACAGGTTGTATTTGAAAAGATTACTTAATGTTCAGTATATAGCCCATGTTCTTTTATTATTATTATAATATTGTAAGAGTCACTGTAATTGTCATTGTCATGGTAAATGTATAGAATGTTATATAAATTCGAAGCTAAAGTTAGTCCGTAGTTATGGAATGGAAGTGTGCTCATACATGCATCAGATTGCTCGTGTGACTCTCTTTAATTAACTTTGTAGTAAAAATAACTTGTGAGAACACCCGTAGAGCAAACATTATTAATATTGAAACATTCTTAATACTGTGAGTGCCTTGAAGTTTATCATTTTTTGGACAAATTGCAATTATTGTGTCGCCACGTGGCAAGCTAACCTGTTGCATTCTGTCGATGCGTGTTGAGAGCGTGCTAATGACTTTACTCTACGCCTTTTAATAAAATCTTTTAATTTCTGAATTAATCATTCCATGGCAGATTTTTTTGTACTCTTTAAGCAATTTGTAAAGGATTTATAACCGAAACTTGGTGCATTTATCTTGAGTTGGTTGAAGGCCCGTTCTGAGGTTAATTACCTGTGAACTTGGGTGTACATTTTTTATGAACATCTTTTCTAATTTTTATGAATTAACAGGGTTCTCGCTTAAGCCGGAGATGTGGCCTTGCTGATTGAACTCCATCCTCATCAGCCATGAACCGTCAGAAACGCACCTGTTCGGAAAAGGAGTTGTGTGACTAATTCAACATGTAATGCTTGCTCAGCATAATTAAGGTGATATGCACTCTTTTATTTTTCTTTGGGTGACCGGGCCTGCAGTGCTCCTGATTCACAGTTTAAATCTTTTTGAAACCATGTGCCCACGTGGCCAGACAGTCTGCTATAGGGGGTGTCTGATGAACATTCATTCTGAACATTAGGTGTTAATGTTAATGAACACTTTAATAACTTAACTTCATACACTAAGCACAATGCTTGTAATTGTGTGCTGCACTAGGGGAGTGTGCTAGAGATATTTTGTACACTTAAACATTTTCACATATTGCCTATAGTCATCACCATACTTATTACAAAATTTATATCACATGTAGGCATTCTGTTCCGGCTGGTTCAGAACGGGTTGACATTAATTTCGTTTGGGGTTTAACATATAAGGGCTGGGGAGTTTTTTTGTTTTCTTTTTGGCTGTTTTCGGGGGTATAAAAGGGGACATAGTTTTTGCCAGGCACATGTTGATACAGTTTAAGGCAGGTTGGATTCCTGTCACATAAGGTTAAGCACAAGCTGGCGCGCTCGCACATCTGCTAGGGCACAACAGTCCTTATTGTAAATTTCATTTATATATATATATATATATAGCCAGTCGGGCTTTAATAGAAAAGAATTTTCACATTTTTTCTGGGCATATACTAATTAATTTTTCTACCTTATAAAGTTCTACACTGATTAATTTTTTTACTTGTAAAGCATCTACTGATTAATTTTTTTACTTGTAAAGCATATATTAATTAATTTTTTTTAACTTGTAAAGCACCTACTGATTAATTTTTCTACTTGTAAGGTATATACTGATTAATTTTTTTTTACTTGTAAAGCACATACTGATTAATTTTCTACCCTGTAAAGCCTATACTGATACATGAATCCATCTGAATTTGTAAAACAAATTAACATTTTAGAACCGCATGACAATTGCTTAAAATCAGGTGATGCAGTTTTTTATTTTTATTTTATGCTGTTGAAGAAACTTAAAGATTTCATATGCTCATGATGGGGCAATTATCAGTGGAGACCTATACATATGGGAGGTCCGGTCTGTCTTATGGTTTATGAGTGATTATCATTCTTTCAGAGGTTTTTCGTATTTATGCAACTTAATGGAAATTGATAAATGACGGTGACGGATGGGCGAATATTTTGGCCTGCGGGTTTTAGGGCATGGTAGTAACACTGCCTGCAGAGCAGGTGTATTCCAGGGGTATTCGTGTTTATAATATTTGTGTATAATTATGAGTATATGTGCCTTTATGTTTCTGTACGTGTTGTTATGTTTCTGTCTATGTTAAGCTAGTCACAAAAAGGGGGAGAATCATATATTTACTGAATGTTATTCGATATACATATATATATATATATATATATATATTATAACAGCACCAAATATTAACTATTTGGGGTTATATGTTTACCGCATACTGAAAGCATATTTAAATAAAAAGTAACAGTCAAAACTCCATTTGAATGTAGAACATTGAAAATAATGCTGTGTAAAGCGACGCACAAGTGGTCATTATGTAATCAGTTCGCTGTACAAGGAAGCGACCACACCCAAACTGTTAATTATTAATATCTCGGAAACTAATAAATAAAGGCGAAATCTAACATAACCAAAATGTTTGCCGAAATATTAATGATGACGTGTGCAAATTTGATGCAATATAATTAACAAATGAAAGAGTTAATTAAAATAATTGAATAACTTCTGTAAAAATAGAGTTACAGTAATGAGATTTTAGTAAGTTATAAAGATAATAATTTCTGACAGATTGTATATTTTAGATTTCACACAACTTGGTTTGCAACCAAGTTATTGCAAAATTAAATAAGCACAGGATATCCGGAGCGGGAAATTGGTTCCACCGGATAATTATAATAAGAATATTAGATAATAATATAAATTCTCCGTCTGTGGGAACCTAACTTCATTCTCACGGACCAAGGGAATTCAAAATTTTATGTGGTAGGGAGAGTGTGCCAACCAATGAAATCATTTCACGTGAGCCCCGGCCAGTGCGGTGTTTTCTGGTTGAAACCTCACTCTTTTGCCAGTACTCACGAAGTTAAGACATAGTCCTTCGATCGTCTAGTAACCAAAGTGGTGAAGATCAACAAGAAGACTCTACATGGTCAACACACACGCAATTACGAACACACTAAGTACAGATCATCTGTATAGCTCGTAATTGTTGCGTAAAGGCGAGATACTCTTCAGTACATCAACCAAGCTTATTGTGTACTACCAGTTAGTCATAAGCACGCAAGAGATCCACCCGACTTCAAGACCAGACTTCAAGAATACAGCAGAGAGGCCGTCTAAATTATTGGTGAACAGCTGACGAGCAGAGCGACCACCCGAACGAAGCACACACACACACGCTGACGTGCAACGTGCGAATCGACGAGGGACAAGAAGCAGTTCCAGCAGACAACAGCAGACGTTAAAATATTCACAAACAGCAAGGAAGCAGAGTGTTGCCGAATTTTGAACTCCACGACCGAATCCAGCAGTTCTAAGCAGATTACTTTCTCTAACCAAGGACTCGAATCGACGAGGGACAAATCGGAACGACATCCTCTTCAGTAACAGGAAAGCAAAATCCACTTATTTATTTTTCAGATCAAATTTTCTATTTTTCAATTAAACATTGTAATTCAAATAATTCAGGTGCCAAACAAAAAGCAAAGACTCTAGTAATTAAAAAGTAAATTCGTTGTGATAATCTGTATAGCAGTTTAAGGCTTTAGTAAGTATAGTTAAGAAATAGAAGTAGTATAAAAGCGCTATACAAATCTTAACTGACAATCTAATCTTAGATCATACTGCAGTAGATCAGAAGTAGAATCACTAGAAATGAAATAACGTGAACTAGACTGTCACGTCTAATTTATTTTAATTAATTATTCTAATTAATTTCAGAGTTTTATATTTTGTTTCATGAACATTTAGATTCAATTAAATTAAATAAATTTAATTAAATTCAAATCAATTAATAAAGTAAAATTTAAATTGCAATTAACTCGCCAAAGAACGAGTTCAGTTTCTTTCAACTATTGACCAATCGAAAAACATCGATTCATTGTGTAGACTGTAAGAAATTCATAAGATAATAACCATTCTATTCTTGTGTGTTGTTGGTGTAATAAACAACGTTTTATTACCCCATATAACAGTGTTTTATTGTTGTACGATAAAGCCTACCAGTCTCACGAAACTCTCCCCCTTTAAAGTAACCTATTTTGTGTGTTGTTGTAATAAATTTGAGATTACTAGCTTGCGAACTTCAAATCCAAAATCCACACGCCCTAGTCGGAAGAATCTGCAAGATCAGACAGCAGGTGGGTTCTCACACACAACACAACATAACAATAACGCATAGAAGTAGAGTTATAATATATATATATATATATATATATATATATATATATAATCATTGTTGATATACAGAACTTGTCTTGGACACTATTAAGAATATGGGGCTTATGGATTTATTATGTATTTTGTGTGTTACTCCTTGTATTAGGTGACAACCTTATGTGATAATTTTTCATTTGCATGTAACGAATTATGGGGGTACAATAAAGACTGTTATTGTTATATTACAGCCGAGTTTCATTGCAAGTCCCATCATACTGGACCCAGCACAATTTTTGGCTTCTCTAGGCTCCGGCCTAGTTCTAAATAACTTGTGGCTTCTCTTTCAAAAAAAATTTAAATAAAAAGAAATTTAAAAAGAAATAAAAAGAAGTTTGTTTTATACATATACAAAGACATAAAAGGAAAGAGGGGTTACAGTGAGATCCGAAAAAGACGCTAGCGTTTAGTTAACATCCACTAACTAGCTAGTAGATGCTATCCAGGGGCACGACGAGGACGAACCAGCTCACCCCCCTATTTTCTATTAATGAAGAGAAAATTAAAATTTATTTATAAAAAAAAACATTCGGGGCGTGCTCTCTTGGTTTAACCAATTTTTTAGTTTGCTCATTCCATGCAGACAGAGGCATTAGCCAAAGAACAGCCTTGTGTTATTTGCTTTCCGGTTTTCAGATTAAAAAAAAGTGAATTATTTTGCAAGTACTCGATACTCAATACCGAAGAAAAAATGAGTACTTTACTCCAAGTATCAAGTCTGAGTATCAAGTACTCGGTATCGGGTATCAAAACCCAGAGTATCGATACTATCGTTCGAACCCTACTCAGTGTCAAACGAGCGACGGCTCCATGTTAGAACAGTGACTGGATGGTTATAATTAGTAATTAAGGATGCCTACACCGTAGTGGTACCCTGTCCTCCCTTTTTTTAACACCCACCCAGTAATTGTTAAAGTTTAATAACAAAATTTGATTGTTTAATTTTAATATATTTCTATAATTAAAAATACTAAAGGCTGCAAGGTAAAATTTTTACATTATTACCAATAAAAAACTTAGTGTTCCGAGTCAGTAGTAGTATACTTATAATTAAGTAAAGAAAATTTAGGTTACCAAGGAGACTCATGTCAATATTAATTTCACAGTCGTGTATAAACTCATGTAAGTAGCAAGATTTCCTTAATTCCTATTTTAATATGGATTTTGATATTGGACTTCAAGATTTTCAAACAAAACTGTATTTCAGTATAATTACAATACCACTATTAGTCATGTGAACGTGAATATAACTTCTTATTTATGAATAGAATGCTTAAATATGTAATGAAATTTGCAGCTCAAAGAAGAGAATAGTAAATCATACCTGTGCTAGATTTTCAAAACCCGTGTCATTCTATAGACAAATATCTTTTGTTTAATGAAGAAAGCTGTGTTAGTGGTTAAAATCACAAGTAAAATTATCACTGTTGCACACCACTATATAAAAACTATCCGATCAAAATATCTTTTGCTTTGCAATGAGATTAATTGTGTTCAGTGGTAGCACATTCACATGACAACTGGTCCCGGATCTAGAAATTCTGGCCCTCCCACATAAAACTTACTTACTATCACAGATACGTATGAAGCTTACTTACAGTATTATTGGTATAATGTGAAAAAGGAGCAAAACATCGCTATTAATAACTTTTACTACTACATTGAACAGATTGATCAATAAAATTGTAATTTCTTATAAGTCATTAGAGTCATTACTGCAAAATCATAATCAGTTGACTTATTAGAATAATTTTAGAGAGGTGTTGACAATTCAATTACCAAACCACATCAAAATAGGATGAATACAAATCCATTATAAAATAAATCCTTCTTCCACACTTTATACTCTGCAAATTGTTTTATCAGTGCTTCAGTGCTATCTTAATCAACAGCTGACACTTTCGTTTCATTGAAGGCTAATATTTTGAAATCTTCATCTCTGCTTCATGAAACTTATGCTAATTTATCTGATTTATTGGTGAATGTACCAGTAACGCATCAGATGCCATCAAATTCAAGTCCTTTGTGGATGAGGAGGTAAAATCTTCCATAAACTACTAAATAGATTGTGATCATTTTCAGCAAATCCAACACTTGTATTGATAGGATTAAGTCTCACAGTGGTTGACTTCAAGTTAAGGGAAAAGCTAAGTCTGTTAACTATAATTGTTGTGTTTATGGCAGAAGAATTTGTGATTACAGCATGTGATATTTGTTACACGCATGTGTCATTAAACATTTAACGACTTCAAGTGACTGGAAATGTTTGTCGTGGAGTCAGTTAAATTGTCACTACGTCCCAGTTATTTAGAGTAATAATTTGTAAGATGCCTAGAAATTGTGCATGGAATCCTACCTGGTAATATCACTTTTTCACATGCAAAGACCTGATGAGAAGGAAGACATTCAGTAGAACCACCACAGTGAATATTGTAACAGTACATATCTTCACCGTACATTTAACAACAAAAATAAAGAATGAAACACTCATAAACTAACACAAGAACACCTAAGAGAGGGATGACAAATGAATAACTGTGTACTAAATGTTATATCCGGTTCAAGAACTAATTAAACCAATTAATATAATTACATCAGCAAACGAAGAACAATAAGTAGTGATGAAGAAGTAAATATAGAAGACAACATAATAATGTGATTAACCAAATGACCCAATAGATATGGTAAGTGAGAGGAAAAAAATTAAGTATAATGACAATCAGTCTTAACAAGAGATTGAAGAGAATATAAATAAACACAAGTAAAGTGATAAGCAAAGAACAATTAACAAATATATCACACAATGTGCCAATAATATGTACTAATAGAGAATGAAACTAATAAAACAAGTAATCTATAGAAATAAGAAACAGTAAAGAGACACAGACATAGACAAACTATTACCAAAGACAAACCACGACAAAAACTCTTTATTCTAAGATAAGAATATAATTAATTAAACAAATAAAAACAATGAAAGATAATAATGAAAGATAAGAATGAAGTAATTATCTTAGTAAGAATAGTATACCATGCATGCTTTTAATACAGGCAAATCCAAGTAAGATAAATAAAAGAGAACCTAGTAATCATCTGTAGACAGGTAGAAATAACGAAGAAATAATAAATAATCGTTAACCAGAGTAAAAATGTCAAATAATAACCTGTAAAACATTGAGATCAGAAAGCAAAGACATAGACCATTGTTGTCAGACAAGGGGGTTCCAGGTCACCTCAGTTCTGTTACAAATCAACTTGTAATTAGCATAATTTAAAACTGAAACAATATCACTATTGTATTAACGACTCGGAACACTAAGTTTTTTATAAGTAAAATCATAAAGATTTACCTTATAAATTTATTTATTTACCTTCTCTGAAGAAGCCTTTTAAAGGAGAAAACCGGTTTAGGCTTTAAGGTAAATCTTTATGATTTTACTTATAAAAAACTTAGTGTTCCGAGTCGTTAATACAATAGTGATATTTAGTTAAGTAACGGACACGTCATGGACAACGAAATCCACTAAAACAATGTAAACTAGTGTAAGTTATACAATAATGAAAATAGACATTATAAAGACGAACCTAGTGATACGATTTATTCATTAACAGTAGTATGTGTGGTGTTTAATGCAAACACACAGACTGAAATTGGACAGAAAGATGTACACATTAAACACACTCAGAATTTCTCTAATATTGTAAACTAGAAAAGAACAATGACATAGATGTGCAATACAATATGTATTACCACTATTATAGTATAAAATGATTATAATGAAATGTTAATTTAACCAGAATTAAGAAAAATTAAGGTAACTGTCTGACTACACTAGATGCAAGAAGTATTAGTGAATTATCATCAATCTCACGTGTAATGATAAGAGGCCTACCATTGTAAAACAACCTTTAGACTGTAAAGACTATTTGGACCTAAAAGAACCACTTAAAATTGGGTATATAATTAATTCTGAATTAAATCATAATGACACATGGCATACTAAGACTATGAACAATAAATGAGACTAAAAACGAGAATATAATTATATTCTAAGGAAAACTGAGTTGTCCAGAAGTTGTAGTGGACATCTTAGAACATCTGTATCACTGTAAAAAAGTGAACAGAACAAATTATCTCAATAAATGGAGTGAATCACATTGACCATGCTCTAGGCCATAGAAAGCATGGGTCAAATATTGTAATGTTATTAATTTTAGACAAGCGTTGTATTAGATATTATCATAAAGGGACTTGAAAGGAACTATATGAATGAAATGTAATCACCATTTGGTCAATTTTAGTAATTAATCAAGTAAAACCATAAGAAATATGTCATAATCGTAAGTGAGACACATTAACTTTTTAATTATAACACTCACACATGTCTTGTCAGGACTTATTTTAAAGAACAAATAAATTGTAATAACATGGTGTGGTTATATTAAGTATTACTCATATAACAAGGACGTTAAACCAATTTTAAAGGTATTCTATTTATTTTGGGCAAAAACGAGAAGGCAACAATAATACTCTCCACACCAAAGTCTCTAACAATTTTCTGCAAATTAATTAATCTGCGAGGGGGGATGACCTCGCTAGATGGAATGGCAACCTTTTTAAACCAATGGAATCGATCAAAATTGACCGGGGGGTATGTGCTCCTGAAACTGGAACAGCGAAGAAGAATAAAAATGACACACACTTCACCTCAGACTAGCGACGCGAGACAACGGCAATTTCTGTGCGCGAAAGTAATCGTTTTCAAGACACATCAGCTGTGCGGGTATAATGTAAACACATGGGAGCAACATAACCCACAAAATTTTTAGTGTCGAGTGCATCGATAAAACGCTTAGATTATAGCGAATTATAATTGCAGAGTGCACAATAAAGCTGCAAATAAAGTGAATTAACAGGAAGTATGGTGTTACTTAATAATTATTGAATATTAACTAAAAACAGAGAGTTTAAGGTTTTACATTTGAAACATGGAAGCAACCATAATATATTAGCAATGTTAACAGTGAATGAATAAAAATAAATAAATGTCATTCACAAACATTGATGAATCTTCTATAAATATTTTATAGAAATAATAAATGATTTTTTTATCGATATTACAAAAATCGAACCACTTAGAGGAATAAACAATGAATAGCAGGAACTCAAAGAGAGGTTATCTGAACTTCTGATTTTGATTGTTCATACTTAAAGAATCAACTAATATTGTGATAAACACTAATTAAGTAACAAATCATAATTGTTTGAATAACTAAAGTGCCACATACAATGGACATGATAATAATTAACAAATATTAAGTGAACTTATAATTTAATAACTGATGTAATTTTGATAGTTAGGTTAAGTAGACACCTGATATTTGGGAATAGTTAATAATTTATTGCAATTCAGTATTCCTGAAGTTGTTCTGATATTGACAACCATCAGTTCAATAACCATCGGTTAACAATTATATAAACTTTTCATATTATTTCATTTTTTTAAATATTTGCTTCAGTATGCCTGGAGGCAATTTAATGTAGACGATAGTCAGTGTTACGACAATAGGATAATAATTTTAAACTGTTTCATGTCATTTTTTGTTTATAAAGATTAATTCAGTATGCATAAAGCAAATGTAATGTTGACCATAGTCGACGATATTTTTCCATGTTAATGATTTGAGAAAACATTTAAAATAATAATTATTGTTTATAATACTTAATTCCGCCTACTAATGTTAAACAGTAGCGCAGACATTTTTCTTGTTTTTGTATCTTGCAGACTCAAAGGAACCACTGAAGATTTGTAAACATAACGAACCAAGGTTCAAAAGTTCTATTGTAAACTTATGTTAAAATCTAAATATTTTCAATTACCCTGAGATTAAGAGCTAAATAAAAAATAAAGTCGACGACTAACAAGGCAAACAGGCAGCATTAAAATATAAAGTAATAATTCACAACATTCATTAAAAATTGTTAATAAATTAAAATTTATAACAGAAAAAAGAGTTGACGACTTTTATTAAATAGACAGTACAGTTACGAGTTAGATTTTCAGCAATGCTTCCACAGGTGGCACCGTGTAACACTGACTTATGTGAATCGAGTTACCGATTCATTTGTTGACGAATTTGATAACCGACTAGAACGTCAAATACAGTAAGTATATAACTTGTGTTCATTTTAGCAACATCAGCATCTGATGCGATCTACGCCTATCCACGGACACCTGTGAGGGAACCGACTCGAACAATTAGTCGTCAGTCTTTTTCATTACAGACTTTTCCGATTACACATCATTAAACTAAAAAATAAATTTGACAAACTTAAACTAAATAAACTAAATACGAACGAGCAGAAGAATCACAACAACTGGCACTGATTGTAACTTCACAGAATTGGCGCTCAAACGTGAGGCCTTCCACACTCAGTAGAACCTAACTTCACAATATATATAAAGAGTAGTATTCTTGTACTGATGGACGTGGAAGCAAGGTCATACGTAAATTTATAGGTAAAGTCAGTAATATAATAAAGCAAGAGCAGTTAATATCTCAGGTAAATTGAAGGGATGATGTCAGACTCAAAGTAAATGAGAAGTGTACATTAAAAAATTGTTTGAGCATAGAAATATGATGTTTTAACTATATGCAAAGAAAGATAAGTTTCATCGGTTAGAGTTGAACAGTAGTTACACCGTTTCTTGAAGGCTTTTTTTTACTTTATATCCCACTCATGAAAGATCAGGCTGATGTGTGCTGTGATTTTCTGTGTCTTTTAATGTTCTCTCAAATATTGTCAGTCTCTAATACCGATGGCCCCTTGACTTTTACTTTTCTCAAACAAAAATAACTCAAGATTTTTGTGTAATTTAACCACTCAACTTGTAAAAACTGTCATGATAATGTAACTGTTTTTTTTGGATTTCGTTGTCCATGACGTGTCCGTTACTTAACTATATATCACTATAATATTGACGACTCGGAACACTAAGTTTTTTATAAGTAAAAACGTAAAGTTTTACCTTACAGCCTAAACCGGCTTTCACCTATAGAAGGCTTCATCAGAGGCTGTCGTTAGTAGCGCTGTTCGTCTTGTTGTTGGTGACGAGATAGTTTTTCGAAAGATCGAAGCTGTGTGTGTGTGTGGTGAGATGTGTTCGAATAATGCGTGCGATTTGAATTGTGTCTGTTCGTTTAGGATGTCGTTTTTATTTGTTTTTGTGTGTTTGTATATTTCTAATTGTTCTAGAGTGTCTAGTTTTCGGCCTTTTGTGTGTACGTGTAGTATGTTCATGTTATTGTCGATGTTTTTATATGTGTGGTTTGCTTCAATGAGGTGGTTTGCGAAGGTAGATTCTGTAGTGGTGTGGAGTGCTTTTGTGTGTTCAATGTATCTCTGTTTGAAGCTACGTCCTGTCTGGCCTATGTAGAATTTATTGCAATTTGAACAATTTAGCTTATATACACCGGGTAGATCGAATTTGTTTTGTGCTTTGTGCATGCGTTTTGATAGTGTGTGTTCTGTTTTGTTCGTAGTTTTGAAAGCGATTCTGTATCCTAAATTGTTCAAATTGCAATAAATTCTACATAGGCCAGACAGGACGTAGCTTCAAACAGAGATACATTGAACACACAAAAGCACTCCACACCACTACAGAATCTACCTTCGCAAACCACCTCATTGAAGCAAACCACACATATAAAAACATCGACAATAACATGAACATACTACACGTACACACAAAAGGCCGAAAACTAGACACTCTAGAACAATTAGGAATATACAAACACACAAAAACAAATAAAAACGACATCCTAAACGAACAGACACAATTCAAATCGCACGCATTATTCGAACACATCTCACCACACACACACAGCTTCGATCTTTCGAAAAACTATCTCGTCACCAACAACAAGACGAACAGCGCTACTAACGACAGCCTCTGATGAAGCCTTCTATAGGTGAAAGCCGGTTTAGGCTGTAAGGTAAAACTTTACGTTTTTACTTATAAAAAACTTAGTGTTCCGAGTCGTCAATATTATAGTGATATATAGTAACTGTTTTGCTAATCTTCTTTTCTTCTCTTCTTTTGGAATTGGTCCATTTGGTTGACAGTTTCCAGTATTGATAATTGAGGTCTGATTAGGTAACATTTTTAAATTGAGCTATATCAGTTGCTTGTTTTGTTATAAATATTCATCATTAAAAATTGATGTATCTGTAAATTTCATAATAACGTCTTGGAAAGCGTGAAAAGTCGAGTACTTTGTGGACGAAGATAGAGGACCTACCGTAATGCTATTAAAATTTGTAGAAAATCTTTGGGTTGTTAATGAGGTTTCAAGGACAAATATAGAATATTTGATTTCACAATGTAATATATCAAGATCACGTTTCATATCGTAGTCAGTGAAAGTTCCGTGTCTGAAAACATTAGAAGCCCTTGTTTTCAATGAAAACTTTATGATGCGAATTTAATTTTATAAGGATGGGCTGTTCAACCAAAGTTAGCAGACTTGGGAAAGTTAATAAAAAATTTTAACTGCCCCCCCCCCCAACATTAACTGAGTTAAAGTTAAAGTTAATGCGTCCAAAAATTAACTGATTAAAATTAAAGTTAAAATCAAATTAACTGATTAAAAGTTAGAAATTTATATTTTTTTGTCTTTTATTAAGCAAGCTGCTTTGGCTCTTGAAATAACTAAAATCATGTTAAATAAATCAACAAGTACCAATTTGTGGAATCTGTTTAAATTAACCTCCTTTGTGATATCTGCGTAGTAGGAGGGGTGGAATTTGGGGTTCTTTGAACTAGCCAATCATTGCTAATGTTTATTACACCTTCATCCAGCAGCAGATGAATGTTGCCGGTTTGTGTCACCAAATGAACACGTGCAATATTCAGCGCATGCAATGGAAGTTCATTTTAGATCTCAGCATGTTATTAAAAGGTATGTTAGCAACACTATACTCCCACTATTTCAGATGTCAAAACAGAAGTTATTTGTTGTCTAGTTGTCTGGGGTGGTCATGTGAATAATTCAACAAAAGACGGATCCTTGTCACCCGGTCATGACAACAAGGAGACAAACGAGACCTAACAGCGGTGCCATGTTGGAAAACCAGTCCACTGTCTGCCAACCGATTAGGAATACCTAAAAGTAACTTTCTCCAACATTGACTTCAACAACTATCTTGACTACCTACTTTACTCTTGGCCAGCCAAAAAAATTGAATCAGTAATTTTTTAATCATTAAAAAAAAATTAACGATTAATGATTACAGTTAACCATATTAAATTTTAATGATTAATTTAATCTTTAATTTTTTAAATTGTTAATCCCAAATCTGGAAGTTAGTCAGTAAAGGGAATCACTATATTTTTTTATTCATTAGATCTAATACAAATAAAACCCTACAAAATGATTTTACTTTACGTGAAAATACGGATACAAGTGATCATGAAATAGGCAATTCAGGTGGGCTACTAAGCTAAGCAAGTTTAGCTTAGTTATAGAGAGTTCTGTTAGTTTACCTTATGATGTATCAGATTGAATTATGAACTACAACTAGTCAGAGTGGCCAGCCAGCATTGTATATTACATCAGGCTACAACGCTCAATATGGACAGGACAAATAGAGAAGATGAGTGATACTTGAATGTCTGAACGGTCAGATGCTGCGTACCGGAAGAAGATGAACCTTGACCCAGTGAACGTTCGGCAAGGCGCTGGGAGTGAGAAATTGGCAAGCGACTACAGGAGATCGACAATGTTGGAGAAGAACAATGCTGTAGCACTATGGAGGCAAAAGCTGAAGTCAATTTGTCTTCAGTTTGATTTAGGCCTACTTGTCTACAGTTAATCTCCAATATTCTCAATGAGATATATCAGGAAACTAGAAATGTAATTTCTTGTTTACCTTTGTAATGTTTTTGGGATTTTCACTTAGCTCACCGTTTGCTTCATTTAGCTACACTAAAATGTTTTGTAGTTTTTTTATGAAACCTAAACGATTACAAAGTAATTATTAAGCAACATAATTCTAAAAAAACACTATAACCTACGAACAACAAAGAACCTCGCACCACTGAAAAAAATAATACGTCAACTTAAATCAATTTTACCATTCTCACCAAACTTTGCAGAACAAACCTTTCGCAGTCCCAGAGATTGGAAGAATTTTCTAATTACTTATTGTGGAAATATATCTGCTTGCGATTAGTTTTTGAACTATTTATGTTAATTTCGCTCCGTCATTGGTATCGGTTCCGGGCCCGGCCGCCTTCTGAATTATAGGGGTTTTGCAGCTCATATTACTGTAATCAGTATTTCTTTACATAAGTATGTCTGACTCAGTTTCATCGAATGTACTCCATATCAACGTTATCTCTTAAGGATGTTGATGTAGGAAATCCTTAAAAGTCATTGTAGTACTACAATAACGTCAGACGTTATGTTTCTAAATGATCATGAACTAAATCATTAAATGTTATTCTGACAGTTATATACTCGGTTATTCTGTCGCCAATAACGCCACAGCAGGGAAAATGATGATATCGGACAGGGAAAAAGTGGGGGATTTACCCCCTTCCATTGTTATTATGCACACTGCTCAGAAGTGCGGCATTTTACACATAATGATGGGAGATTTCGCTGCTCGCTGATTTTTCTAAGAAGTCTAATACTGGCTCAATTATCATTTACTTATATTACTTCTGTATACTGTTGAGTTAAGTGACTTGTGTTGGAGAATTACTCTGTTGGGGTTAACAAATGTGGATTCTTCAGTATATCACTTGGAACAGTACAGTAATACTGCAGGAGTATTCAGGCGATCAGTTGGTAGGCGACGATTGGGGTACACGTGCAAAGCCTTTACACACCAAACATTTCAAAGTGTTGCCCAGTGATGCAGACAAAGTTATCTTCTTAGAGCTGACGGAGAAGAGAAATGGCGGAGTAATTTATATGCTAATTTAAGCCTACTGTCGAGTACACTTTACAGCATTTTTCTATGACAGACGGGGAGAGAACTCCACACTGAAGCTGAGTTGATGATTAGGACAATATATAAGCGGGGGAGAGCTCAATAACCACAGAATTTAATGATTGGCAGTAAATGCCATTGTTCGGCCACGAAAAGTCACAGTTTCAATTCAGGCACTCGGAACGTGTGGTTAACAAACAATGAGAAGAAAAAAGAGACAAAGACGTTGCCTTGCAGATAGCAGAATGCCGGTGGTGATTTGTCTCTCCGAAGAGACAGTGGTCTGTTCTCACTAGAAAGTTGTAGTCTCGCAGAAAGCCGCAATAAAGATGAATGCAGCAATCTGCGAAGAGAATTGCTAGAATTTGTAGAAGACACTGTCATGCTCGCATCCTCGGCCAAATGCATTCTTTCTGCAAAATAGCGCTGTCTGGTTACTCTTGTAGCTGACTTCGGTAATGTATTTGACCATTCTCAACTGCTAATGAGTGGAGGGAAGCCAAAGCTAAATTGTTAGGGTATCAGTACTCCAGCCTTTCAAGATAGATTTAACTGTACGAATTTCTCAAAACTTTAGTGTAATGAACAAAAAGTTGCGTTATCAAGAGTATTTTTTTGTGAGAAGAACTTTGTTGGTTTCGAGATTACAATGACGTTCCCCATCTCCCATTTAAGGGGAAAGTAATTAAGCCTAATGCAAATGTTGAGCACATTAACCCCATTTTCCTTATTCCAGAATGTGCTGGAAATCTTATTAAAACCACTGTCTCCTCTGGAAGATACCTTCTAGAGCTTCAGTTCACCGTGGAAATTAGTGTCATCCTGTGAGATTGTGTCCCTTTAGGCGGTGATCGGAAAGCTTCCTCGGAAGCGATAACATCGACACGACGCGAATCTGGTTATGAAAGCCTTAGTGCTTGTTGCTTGAAAAAATTAATGGATAGCCTAGTGATTTATCGTGGGACTGTCCAGCATCCGTCAGGGCTCATGGCCTTATCCATTAGAAAAGTAGGAGCAGTCCAGACATTATGGTCCTCACCGGTGCAACTTATCCTCCTGGTCGCTCTGAAAACTGTCTCCTGTAGTTTACAAAGAAGCATAAGTAACGAGAGGGACCTATGAAGCGTAATCAAAAAGTATAGCCAAGCGGTTGACACTAAGTCATGCACAGTTCTCACTGAAGGGCCACAGACGTGATTTGTCTCAGTAAGTAGGGATGCAACTGGAACCGTATGATTCCTGCGAGTTATTCACCGCGAAATACGTACTGTGCTACTCGCTTGGAGCTTTAACCCTACGTAATCTGTCGTGCGAGAGCTGGGTGCAATGAGAAGAAGAAAGAGGCTAAGACGTTGCTTTGCAGATAGCAGAATACCGGTGGTGATTTGCCTCTCTGAAGAGACCGTGGTCTGTTCTCACTAGAAAGTTGTAGTCTCACAGAAAGCCGCAATAAAGATGAATTCAGCAATCTGGGAAGAGAATTGCTAGAATTTGTAGAAGACACTGTCGTGCTCGCATCCTCGGTCAAATCCATCCTCTAACCAGAGAAACAGATAACGCCCCCGACGATCTGTATAAAGGGCAACGGGATCCATCATTTCGATTTGGTTGCAACCTCAGCGAAAGCAACCGACTTTATCGTCGACTTTCCATCGAGCCTCAACCAGCAGCGGATGAGGTTTTCATTTCAAGAAAATCAGATTATTTGGTGGAAAGTCTAGCAACCGTGCAGCGAGTTATATAGTTAGACATGCCACTAATGGCGTCCTAAGGAGCAGGAGTCCTCTCGTAGGCCACAGAAGTGTTTAAATAACACACAAGAAAATGTACTGTAAATGAGCTATGCTTGGCTAGATGGGAAAATGGCAGATGGTCACAAAGACTATTAGACTGGAGTCCATGAAACTTAAATTAGACATAGTAGTGGCCTCTTGGAAGGTGGAGAGATGACCTTATTAATTTATATAGTACACTGGGCAGAACAAGATTTGTTCTGAAGATAAATTAGTAGGCCTACTCATTGACTAGTGGACAGATAAGAATTATTAAATGACGATGAACATACATACGTTCACACACAAATATACAAGCACAACACACAAACATATGTGTGTGTGTGTTTGTGTCAATTTTGTCTGCTTGAGTTTTAATATGTTTACAAGTTTGGGCCACTTCCAACATTTATAAGCTCTGCACTGTAAAATTATTTTGTCATCAGTATTCTAATGTTACAATGAAATTGTTAATTGGTTATTTACAGAATGTAACATGAATGCGAGCCATAGGATGTATTTTCAATTGAACCTTCATATTAATTTGTTAAAGTCTACTCTTATATGTGTTTCTTAAAGTCTACCATAGCATGATAATGACGGAACCAGAATAACCAACAAAAAGTCATTAGGTACAGGAAACTTAAGGTTGTCTTGATTGTTCATCTCTTCTTTCACAGCACTAACACTTATCTAAAAATGAACTTTTTCTTGTGAAAACTTACTTTTTTCGTCGGACGCGTTTCGGCGTACGTATCCGCCTTCTTCAGCTTTTAGTCAGACTGCCATCATTTCGTAACGATTTTTGTGTGGAAGGTGTAGTGGGGGTGGTGTGTGGAGGAAGGGGATTGGCGCAGGGATTCAACTTGATGTTTGTTTTTTGTAAAATTGTGTCAAAAAGTGTATGTGATTTATATTGTAATTGATCGTTGAGTATGTTGTTTGGTTGTGTTGTGTGGTGTTTATATATTTCGTATTGTTCAGTTGTGTTGAGTTTTCGACCTGTAGGTAAGTAATGTAAAATTTCGAGATTAGTGTCTATGTTGGTGTAACTGTGGTTTTCTGTGTGTATGTGTGTGGCAAATGCGGAGTGTATATTGTTGTTGGTTAGAGCTTTTAAGTGTTCAGAATAACGGGATGAAAAAGATCTTCCTGTCTGGCCGATGTAGAAACTATTGCAGTCATTACAATTTAATTTGTAAACACCTGTTTTGTTATATTTGTCTATGTCTGTGTTTGTATTATTGATGTGTTTTTTAATGGTATTGGTTGTTCTGTATGCTATTTTGTATTTGTGTTTTCTGAATGTGTTGGCGATTTTGTGTATGTAGGAGTTGTGGTATGTGAGTGTGATGTATTTATTGTGTTGTGTGTTGATAGTATTTTGTGTTTTGTTGTTTTTGTTTTTGATGCGTTTGTGTAGTGTGTTTATTAAATTAGGGTTGTAACCGTTTTTGATTGCTATGTATTTTATTGTGTTGCGTTCCTAACAATTAACAAAACTAACAATACACACACGTACAAAATATACAGGAAACCAACCACAACTGACATGGTTATACACAACACATCAAACCACCCAACACAACATAAACATGCGGCCTTCAACCATATGCTCCATAGACTAACTAAAATACCCTTAAATAAACAAGATTACACCGACGAACTCAACACAATAAAATACATAGCAATCAAAAACGGTTACAACCCTAATTTAATAAACACACTACACAAACGCATCAAAAACAAAAACAACAAAACACAAAATACTATCAACACACAACACAATAAATACATCACACTCACATACCACAACTCCTACATACACAAAATCGCCAACACATTCAGAAAACACAAATACAAAATAGCATACAGAACAACCAATACCATTAAAAAACAGATCAATAATACAAACACAGACATAGACAAATATAACAAAACAGGTGTTTACAAATTAAATTGTAATGACTGCAATAGTTTCTACATCGGCCAGACAGGAAGATCTTTTTTATCCCGTTATTCTGAACACTTAAAAGCTCTAACCAACAACAATATACACTCCGCATTTGCCACACATATACACACAGAAAACCAGTTACACCAACGTAGACACTAATCTCGAAATTTTACATTACTTACCTAAAGGTCGAAAACTCAACACAACCGAACAATACGAAATATATAAACACCACACAACACAACCAAACAACATACTCAACGATCAATTACAATATAAATCACATACACTTTTTGACACAATTTTACAAAAAACAAACATCAAGTTGAATCCCTGCGCCAATCCCCTTCCTCCACACACCACCCCCACTACACCTTCCACACAAAAATCGTTACGAAATGATGGCAGTCTGACTAAAAGCTGAAGAAGGCGGATACGTACGCCGAAACGCGTCCGACGAAAAAAGTAAGTTTTCACAAGAAAAAGTTCATTTTTAGATAAGGAAACTTAATTTATTTTGTATGTCATTTTCGATAGTGAGCTTTCTAGAAAATTTATAGTAGTTTATATACACAATGAGACATGTAGGTAGTGTTCAGAATACATGTCATCCATGCAAATATGCACAAGGAATTCCATAGTTTTGTTTACAGGCATACAATAATTACTGTTGTAGCTACTACTGTTTTTTTTTTACAAATAGTAATTGTTGGGCTGTTCAGGTTCATATAAACAAGTTATTGTTTTCAGCTTACTACTATATCTTTGATTTTTCAGATAACCAGATAACACACCGTGACTGAGTGAGTCTCAGTGTTTGAAATAAAATCTTGCTTCCATGTTCACATCAACAAATGTAGCAAACTCCATGTTTGAATGCTACAAACACGTAGTCAACATCTGAAGTGATTCATTGACACTGTCTATTATTTTTAGTGGTACCGGTATTTTTGAAATTAGCAATAAATAACCTTATTGTGTTACTAAAATTTCCACATGCCATTATATCATGGTCCAAGGTGTTCATATTGTGTGCCAAACATTTCAACCTTGTCCATGACAGCAATTCTCAGTAGGGACATATTTACAAGAGGGGGGCAAACGAAAAAGAACCCCCTCAGAGGTTCAAAAAAGTTTACGAATTTTGTTAATTTCTTAATTTGTAGGCTGTTTTATTATTTATTCAGCTGTGTACGCAAATATAGTAATAACTTTTTTTTTTAAATATAGACCCTACAAACAGATTTATTATGCAGTATTTAGTATAAACATATGAAATATAGGAAAATTGATTCATTCAATAATTATCTTGTAAACATTGTTCCAAAAAACACGTATTTTCAATGTTATATTACAATTTACTTTAATGGGAGTGGTTTCTGCTAATGTAAAGATAGTAATGCTTATCAGTCTTAAATTGTTTTTTTCCATGAAGCCGACCCACCCCCTGGTCCCCCAAGATACATCACTGATTCTCAGTAGTGTAGTAACAGAGTACTTACTACTGAGAGTGTAATATGTGTAATACACACATAGGACTAAGAGTGTAGATATGAAGACACTCCACTGAGGATGGTTGCCATGAGTAAGGTTGAAATGTTTGGTGTGATAAGGGCCCCTTGGACACCAGTCTAACCACCTATAAAATTTTCGAATTTTTATTAATATCGACAGAGCGTTTGTTCTTTTATCGATAAACTTACTGCTTCAGTTATATCACAGGAAGATGATTAATTTCTTATATGTAAATTTTAGAGAGAACAAATTTACATGTACCAAATAAAACAATGAGATGGATACTTCCTTAGAGAGCACAGAAAGAAAGGAAGAAAACATGGATAGAGGGCATAAGAACATAAATGAGCAATAGAGGACTAAATGATGAAAACTGCAACGGCAGACAACAATGGAGGTTAGGCATCAGAAAACATCATAGGGTGTTTTGACCACGAATTAATAATAATAAAAATTTTTTAGAGAGATAGTAAAATTAAAAAATTATAAGTCAGTGCTTGATGTGAAAGCCTTTATGCATAGGACAATGGCAAACTGAATATGATGAGATCAGAATTAGATTTTCCATCCTCTTATCATCATTTATTAAGTTAATTGTTAAGCATATATTTTAAGTTTGAAATTAGTGGCTTTATTACTTCTGCTTGGTGGTTTTGTTCTGTTAAATTAGATGAATTAATTACCCAATAGTTATAATTAATTAGTCTTGTGTTTTCAACAGTCAACTGTATATTAGCATTATTTTGTTAAAGTATCTGGATATGGTGTAGATTCTCTCCAGTCAGTTATATTCTAAAAACATGACCAGTTTGAGAATACATTCAATTTAGCTACTGCAGACTGTTAAATATCACTGACCACCAACAATCTTGGGTACTTCTCAGTACCTACCCAATGTACTAATTGAAATAGGTTTGCACTTTTAACACTGTTTGTATATCATTGTTAACCAAATGGATTATGTTACATGTATGCTGAAGTTCCATGCCCAATTACTTTTTTTGTGTCAATCTAATACTTATTTTATTAAGCAAAACCATTGAGAGAATTAACATTTTTAGCTGAATTTACAATGATTAAAAGTAGAATAAATATTTGTTTCATTTATACAATATTCCTGTTCTGGGTTTTAGTAGATTTAAGATTTATAGTGATTGATATTTCTTAACAGAAAATATTGATACAAAATACAAAAATGATTAATACTAACAACTAAAAAATAATTAAGTTAAATAAACACAAGATACAAACTTCTAATCATTATTATATAAGTGATGTTACTTACAGTAATTAAGTTACAGGATATTAACTATAGAAGAGTACTGTATATCTCTGCTTACTGAATTTTCTATTGGGCACATTTAGCAGGTACACATATATAGTTGTGTATTTAGGTAGTACACATATGTAATTGAGGTTATTTTTTGTACAATGGTCCAGAAATGCTTATGTTAATGTAATGTGTATTTAAGAAATGTATGTATAACAAATCATACAAACATGTAGTTTATTCATATTGTAGTGAATAGATAGATTTGTATCCGGGTAAGACAGACAAATACTTGGAGTGGATTTATCAATATGAAACAAGGATCTCAGTACGGAATAAACTAGTTTTCTTCTGTTCGTTTCATCAACATCAAGAAATGGTTGCATCAGCTGATGTATTCTTGTATCATATTGAAATACTATTGGATGTCTGTTGTGTATTTGTACAGCACTAAGCATATATTTACGCTTTACTCTGTTACAGCTAAATGTATATATCAAATAATAGGAAACAAATATTTCAGCATTTATCTATAATTTTCAATTTTTTCAGGACTGTTTTAAATTCATGACAAGATACCTCAGCATGGCTTTTGCTTCTAACTGAACTTAAAATCCTGTAATATGTTTTTTGTTTATAATTTATCACTTTATTTCTTTAACAAATTCCATTTGTAATTGTAGCAAATTTTTTTCTTCATAAACCTTTCTGATTTTATCTCATTTACATTATGTATGATTAACACTGTCACAATAATACAAGCCAAACTCAGAATTATCCTAAACACTACAGTCTTCTGAATTTAACTCTGTCTTTCACTCTGTCTTTTTTCTTCATGATGCTCTTACCATTTAATTTGTTATCAAGTGCCATATTTATAAACATTTGATCTTTACATATAAAGTAACCACATTGAACACCAGAACTGGGTTGATTATCTTATTCATAATATTTATGTGATTTGATAAAAAATGTTCATGCAATTTTTGCTTATTTGAAAAATTATGTCTTTAATCACACTTGTGTTTGTATTTCTGCCTTCAAAGTAATGTCTATCAGTTGTAAGAAACTTACAACTCAGTCTTCAATACATTTTTGGAATGGATTTTTTGGGGTAAACTTAAGCTGGCCCAGGGATTTTTATTTTGTTGTCAAAAGTTGCAAACTGTAGCATATACTGAATTTCATTTCATGGGTCATTCAACAGTAATCTTCTAACAACATTTCTGTAGATACACTGAACTAATTATTAGTTACTTTAATAATACTTGGATGTACCTTAAAAGGTCAATAAAAGAACATGATATTACAGTTTTAAACAGAGTAAGAAATATCAGGAAAACTCAACCCTTAACCCCCCCTCTGCCACGCTCATGCTGCAAAATTTTGATTTTTTATCTTTCCTTGTTTTTAGAAGGATGAAAACAATCTGGGAACTGTATTTTAGAAATTACCATAAACAATTATATAAAAAGAAAACAAGTATGTGCTATTCAATTACATATATAATATGGTGAAGACAATTTATTATTCCAATTTTGTCTCATGCATTACAGAACTGTTATTTGCTTTATACTGAATGAAACCTTTCAGTGTCTTCCATTATAAAGTCCTAAACAATGGTGCTGTATAGTCACTATTTAGGATTGCTTTAGGATTGATAGAAATACCAAAAGGCCTCATCTAGTATGAAGAAAGTACCATTCTGTAACAAGTAACAATACAGTTGAATTTATGAAGGCAACTAACAAGATTAACCTGACTCAGTGGCCATAGACGTGCACAGCATCCTTTATTAGAGGGTGCATGAACCATTGTACCGGGAGGGGTCTGGAATTTTTTAAAGAATATGCTGTCTAAAACGTATATTAAACAATTTTTTTGTTAAAAATTAAACCAAAAATCTAACACTCTTGGGCTACAAAAAAGTTGTAGTTGAAGTTTTTGAACTTTAGTTCTAAGCAACATGTTTTTTTAAGTTGAATCTTAAACTTTGCTTCTATCTACTGTTTTATAGGAAAAAAAAAAAATTTCTGAGACATACACTAAAAATAATTTATTTAAAATAAAGAAAAACATTTTGTAAGTTTACAGTAGCATACGCCTTTCTCCAGGAATCAGTACTTTAAATTCTTCAATAATGTCTTTATAATCCACATTTACTGCTAACTCTAGCTCAATAAAAGGAAGCATCAAATATTCCAATCTATCTTGAGTCATGCTTGTTCTGAGTTTTGTTTTGATTTTACAATACTCAGTTTGGAGAAGCTTCTCTCAGATGAAGTATTTGTTACTGGTATTGTAAGAAAAAGTTTTAATGTGGCGTAAAGCTCGGTGAACAAGTTAACACGATTTTCAATGCTTAGCCAGTCCAACCATCTTTTCAAGGCTGTCCTTGTCGTACCTATCAAATAAAAATATGAATTACATAAACACAGTGCCATAATGCCTACTGTATGTATTTGGAAACCTTCTGTATATTTAATTAAACTTGGACAGGGTTCCATTTCTGTCAATTCCAAATTGGAATTGACAGAAATGGAACCCTGTCCAAGTATAATTAAATATACAGAAGGTTTAAAGCTTTTTAAGTTATTATGCTCACCTTTTGGAGGAGCTCCATTATCACATTTGTTGTTTTGTAGTAGTTGTTGTTCTGCTTTGATGCCATAAAAGTCAACCTGAAGTTTTTTTGACACTAGTTTCAAATCATTCTCTTCTGCTTTCAACTTGAGAAGTTTTCCAATTGCAACTATTAAATCACACGTTTCTTGCTCAAATCGTTCGTCTATGCCCATTACCAGTGAGTCTATGAAAGGGTAAAATGTCAAACATCTGTCTTGATCTTCTTTACTATCAAAATAGTGAGAGTTTTGGACAGCTTTATCAATGCGTGAAGACACTTTTCTTTTTCTCAAAACAGGAACCTCCACGTCAATTTCTTCACAAACTTCTTTTGCAGAATTAAAAATTTTGTTAAAAGATGTTTCATTCCTCTGTGACGAAAGTGACTCCCAGAGCATTTTAACCCCGTTCATGGCAGTCAAAAGGTCAATGTCCTCACTCTGAAGAGTTTTGCTTACTTTTAAAATCAATAAAAGTATCGGGTGAGTGATTTCCAAAGCCAACACAAAATCGAATGACTTCAGTTCATGTAAGAGCCCTCGACCTTTTATTTTCACATCAGCTTTGTCAGTTGTTGATATAATTTCCTGTAAGGCCTCAACAAGAACCACAAAATTTGTCTTCACTGATTTAACAGCCTCTGCCCAACAAGCCCATCTGGTTGTAGATAGGGACTTAAGAGTCGTTAACTTAGAGTTAGCTTCTTTTGCCATTGCAGCAAACACTGCATGGCGTGATGTGCTTCCTTCTACAAAGCAAAATAAGGTTTGTACAATTCCAAAGAAGTTGAAAATTATGCGATTTTCTTTGCTTGAGGTACATGCATCAACCAAAACTAGATTCAAGCAATGCCCATAGCAATGAACATACATGATCTCTTTACACATCTCCTTACACTTTGCTTGAACTCCGTTATAGCATCCAGACATTGTTGATGCACCATCAAAACAAACAGAAATTACAGAGGACCAATCCATTTTTAAAGTATTTACAAGGACATCATTTAGTTTCTGAAAAATGGACTCTGCATTTTGTTTTGTTAATCTTCGTAAACAGACAAATTGCTCAACATCACAGTTTTTTTCATCATCAAAATGTCTGCTACCACAGACATTTGTTCATTATGACCTAAATCAGAAATTTCATCAGCTATCAATGAAATTTTTTCCCTTGCACAGAATTTACAATATTACGCTGAATAATGTTGTGCAATGCTTTGATTAAATCATTTTGAATGTGATTGCTTGTGTACATGGCATTTCGAGGCGATTCCTTTAAGCGTCTTTTCATAACAGGGTCATACTTCCTTAACATATCAACTAAGCTTAAAAATAGCCCTTTGTTTACGTTACTTTAATTTTCCCTTTGTCCTCTGAAAGGGTATCCTGATTTTGCTAAACAAATAACTATATCTATAAGGCTTTCCATAACACTTCGGTTGTTATTTTTTTCAACTTGTTTTTTTACCAGAACCTCTTCTTTTTGTTTATCTAACAAAACATCGATTGGTGTTTCTTCATTGGAAGTAAAGCTGGAAAATGATTTCAAACTTTGATTGTGGCATGTCGACCCCTGATGTGCTTTGAAACACTCATTCGCCTTGTTCCAACTTTTGAATCCTGTCGTAATAAATGCTTTGTCAGTATGACCCTTTTTGCCTGAATCATTAGAAGAAAAAAATCGACAATATAAACAAAAAACTGCATCAGCTGAGGGACTGTACTCTATCCAATCATATTTTGTATGCCACTGTGGTTGAAAACTTCTTAGCTTGTTCCCTACTTTAGTGGAAGGATATTTATTGAGTTTTGGTTGATAGGGACCTCGAACTAATGTATCACTTCTCTCAAATCTATTTTTAGGAATTTCTTGAATAGGATCGTCAGGGTGAGGAGTCGTTGGCTCATGTTTGGAAGTCGATGTCGATGGCTCATTAATAACATCATGCAACGGAGTTCCATTGGTGTTACTAAGTAAACTTTCACTTTTACTACTTTCACAAATTTGCACTTTTAAACTGACATCACTACTATTCTGTGTTAGTCCGTTCTGTTCTGTTCTTATAATAAACCTATCTAAACTATTTTTCTTCATTTTCACACACTAACTAATTACGCACTATTTCACTTTCACTATTTGTCCCTATTTAGTACCTATACTGCACTAAATTACTAAATTATCACGATTCTGTACTAATGCGGTGCGGTGCAGACTACAGAAACTTTAGCGCACACGTGAAGTCAGTTAAGAACAGCTGTGGAATGTGGGAGTGGGTCGGTCGAGCCAAGGCCAGATGTCGAGCCAGTAGACCGGTTGAGTGGTGGTGGTGAGGGTCGAGAAAGGGAAGGGAACAATGCACCACACACGCCTTCCCTACACCACTCCGCTCTGACTCATGACTGAGTTCACTACCTTGATAGTTTCAGGTTTCATGTTCGTCTTGTTTAGTGAGATTCCCCGTATCTTCAAGGCTTCTAGCCCACTTTTCTCAAGTTTGTTACTCAATGAAATAAAAACGAAAACATTGAGAATGTAAATACCAACAATATAAAAAACTTTTATTTATTTATTTAAATATAACTTATTAGCAGGTGCCTGTGCACCTGTGGCACCCCCCGTGCGCACGCCTATGTCAATGGCGTATCCGGAATTTGGCTCTGAGGGAGATCAGGTCATATCAGCTTCATATAAAAGAAAAAACATGTTAAGCATAATCAATATTATAATCCTCAAAGTGGCTGGGAAACTGATGACAACCTGTGATAACATCCTGAAAACAATCCCATCAAAGTAAATGATAATAACACAATACATACTATTTCCATTCTTAGTTCAATCCTGATGTAAACAAAGAGGCGTGGCACACCTGAAATGTTATTTGCTGCTTGAATTAGATGCGTGTCACTCCGACAGAAGGAGTATAGGCAGGGTACACATAATATTGATACTGTATAAATACATGTAAATTGTAATAATTTGTCCTGACCAAAGTAAAATTTGTGTGTCAGATTGACAGAGAAATAATTTATAACACCAAATAATGGCTTTTTTAATTGTTTTAAAAATCGCAACAAAACAAAAAAGTAAATTTTATTTAAAACAAAAATAAAAGCTGTGATAATTACCAGTGTACTGTATATTGTCAGTTGCTTTCAGAGAGTAATTCAATCACTTTAATATCTGTGTTGGAACTTGTATCGTCACTTGAGTCAGTGTTAATACTGATAAGTCTATTCACAATGATGTTGGTAATGTAGGCCAGTTCCCAGATCTTGTATTCTTCCTTGATTATATGCTCGATACAATAATGCCACTTATCTGATATATTTAATTTACCTCCTTCTCTGTTAATTGTTTTTTATCAGGCAGCTTTTATATGTTGTGTTGTGATGGGTAACATAGCCTTTAAACTTGCTTCATATTAATTCAGTAGGATTCAGAATACAGTGATAAGGATGAAGTCTGAAGACGGGGTTGGAACACTTGCCTGGAGTGACATTTCCCCGGAGCCCTCCCCTCCACATAATGTTATTTAGTGAGTCAGAAGTAAGACTGTGACACTTGCCTGGAACTAACATTAGTATCTTAAACTGTTCAAAATGTATCCTCTTTCAATTTTGGAAGGGTTGAAGTGTTATAGTGCAATATTAATTTTATTTTATGAATTTTAAGAGACTTTTAGCCAACTTTGCGTCATTTCCAGGGAACACCACGGGGAGGTAGTCTCTTTTTTTAATGCTGAATTAGAATATTTACATATTGTACTGCTGTTAAAATGCACACAGTACATAATAGGGAGATAATAAATTTTAAAAGAGAAAGGATGCAGATTTTGTATTGAATGTAAACAAAAAAAACATTGGGAATATCGACTTACTCAGTCAGCATAGAGGTCGATTCCTATATGATATAAAACCATATTTAGTTATATGTTCAGAAAATAATATATAAAATTGGAATGAATGTTATAAGAAGAGTAAAGAGTAATAAAATTATAATTTAATAAATAACCATTAGAATTATGAATATTAGAGGTAAAATAAAGATGTTTAATAAGAAATAGAAAAATGATATATGTTTTAATAAGTATATGATAAACAGATGTAAAGAAATTAGGGAATTATCATAGGGGCAATTTTGTAAATTGTTAAAAAATTGTATTGTATAGTGAGGAAGAAAATGTTTATTAGTCTAAAATTATATTTAATACGAGTCACATCGGTAGTCTAAAATAAAATGCATTAAGAGTAACGTTATTAGTCTAAAATTAAATGCATTAAGAGTAACGTTATTAGTCTTAAATTAAATTCATTAAGAGTAACGTTATGAGTCTAATTATATATCTAATAGTAACTACATGAAGAGTCTTAAATTATATTAAATAACATTTGTACATCATCAAGTTAATGTAACAAGGAAAAGAAAATACAGTAAAGGAATTTAAATTGTGATACCAGAGTTTTGATTATAATATTTAATAAATAAATAATAATACGAGAAATATAACAATATCCTTGATAGAACGACAACAGAAGAGGAAAACCTTGGACTGAAGAAGAGTTTAAGTGGCCATAAAGGATCGTTAAGTGTTCCGAGGAGACATCTGTGTTGCAGTAGTCCTGGAGAGCGGCATTCAGCGGTGAGAGCAATAAGAAATTTGTGTAAAGGAACAGATTGCCAAGCCTAATATTGTTTTCGAAAAAAAGGTAAACAACAACCAGAAGTGAACCCGTGGCAGCTGGAAGAATTCAGAGTCGGTTAAGTTACATTAGTTTGTTATTTATTTTTTACATGGTTAATTATCAAAATACTACATATTAACTGAATCTGGGTTGGTTTAAAGAAAAGAAAATAATAGATACAATTGTAAATACGATCAAATAACTTAATAATCATTAACCCTGAAAGAAAGAGTTTCTTTACATGTACTGGTAAATAAAAAAAAAACATAATAACAGTAGGTACATTTCTTAATTACCATATGTATAAATAATTACAACACATAAATGGCTGATCCAACGTGGAGCAGATCTTAATTACAATACCTGTAATTAATGTACAGTACATAAATGACGCAACCAACGTGGTGCATATAATAGATATTATTATATTCGAAAAACAAACCAGTACAATATTTACAAATCTTTCCTGGTGAGAGTCTACTTCTCTAACATATAGGCATTGCCTTTACTTTAACTTCTGGACATAAGCAACAGAAACAAGGAAAGACCTTAGTTTGCCATCTAGTTCCAGTTTTTTCAAGGCCTTTGAAATGGTTTCATCACTCTTCACTGCCGCTTTTTTCCTCTTCTTCCTGTCAATATTCAGGGCTATTCTATCAAAAAGTGGCCGTAATACTCTGCGTCCTCTCGTAGAGTCTTGAGCAGTGAATATACATTTGGATGAGACCTCAAAATTAAACTATTAATTCTTTGATTCCACCCTTCAGAAACATTGTTGGTCTGGTGCCATCTTCCACAAGAGTTCCACACTTTCCTTTGGATATGCTCATTCTCAAGCCACTGATTGACGACGTAGTCATAGAACACCCGCTGTTTCTCGTCTTCAGGTGTGGTTTCCTGTATACTAAGTCAAACATCATCAATCAGTTCTAGTGAAACATGCGTGAGGGCAGAACACATTCAAATGTGAAGTCGAATTTCTTCATTTTCTTTGTACGCAGGAGCAAGGCCACAATCTTGTACTCTCCTCCATAAACATTGGTTAAAATGGTAGTTACAACCAAAAATTTCAGCTTCAGGAAACAGAGTTTTAGCTGATTGGATGATTCAAAGTCCATTTTAAGTGTCACAGGATTCCATCCATGTATGTTTTTTTTCACTGCTTTGAAAAAACGATCATATTTTTCTCGTTTCTTATTTGGTAACAATGCGTAGACTGCTGGAATAGTGTTGGTTTCTTTCCAAGAACTTCCCACATTGGCGTGGATGATAAATAACTGCCCAAACTGTTTGCTTGAACTCTTGAAGGTTCCGTCGACGAAGAATGAAGAACAACTTGTCAATGCAGATTTTCCTTTTTCGCTGGCAAACACCAATATTCTGTCTTTAGGCCCTCTGGTGTCGTCTTCAAGTAGAAAATTTACCGTCATTCATAAGTAGATCATTTTCCTCTAATCGTATTCCTTTAGAGTCGACTGGGTCCTTTGTAGGCCCCACAGTTTTTCTTCAAATGTGATGTAATGATTGTTTGGCACTTCTGTGTGATGGTAGTGAAGTCACAAGGTCATATCCTCGATTAAAAAGCAGGCCTACTTCTTCGGCTTACATTTTTGAAATTGTATTATCTGTTTCCCTTGCACGCTTCTTTGGATTGACAACACTTTTTCTCACTTCAGTTGCCGCTTCGTCCGGAATACAAACATGAGTTGCTTCGCCTACAATAGTATTATTTTTTGTTAATATTCTGCCTTTACATTTACTTTTCTTATAATCAACACATCGCCAATAAGTCACATCTTCTTTGTTGGTATAGTCAACACCCCCTCCATTGCTCCTGCATTCCTATAACCAGTCCGACTCACCCCCTACCGGACTCCGTGCAAGTGTCACTGACAAAAATACACATAATTAGTCATTTCCTGGAATGCTTAGGACTCTGGGCAAATGTCAACAAATTCCATCTCCGTGCAAGTGTCACAACTTCTCTGAAGACGATGTGCCTCAATTTAAGTGGTAAGATAACACTCACATGACTATACAGACATTCTTCACAAGCACTTAATACATTACTGTGTGAACAGTGTCAATGCCTCTGACCAATAGTGTTTCAGATTTAACACATGGGTTTGTTTACATCAGGATTCAACTAAGAATGGAAATAGTATAAATACATGCTTTTGAAACATTGTGTACAAGATGCTTATTGACATTTATATTTTAAAATGATAACTACAGTTTCAATAAGAGAAAAAGGTGAACCACAAAAGTTATATACAAAAAGAAGATACACTTGGATTTCATTGTCCATGACGTGTCCGTTACTTAACTAAATACCACTATTGTATTAACAACTCGGAACACTAAGTTTTTTATAAGTAAAAGCATAAAGTTTTACCTTACAGCCTGAACCGGTTTTCGCCTTTAAAAGGCTTCTTCAGAGGCTGCCGCTGGTAGCGCTGTCCATCCTGTTGTGGGCGAGAGAATCGAATTTTGAAAGATCGATGCTGTGTGTGTGGGTAAAAAGACATCCTAAACGAACAGGCACAATTCAAATCGCATGCATTATTCGAACATATCTCACCCCACACACACAGCATCGATCTTTCAAAATTCGATTCCGTCGCCCACAACTGGACGGACAGCACTACCAGTGGCAGGCTCTGAAGAAGCCTTTTAAAGGTGAAAACTGGTTCAGGCTGTAAGGTAAAACTTTATGCTTTTACTTATAAAAAACTTAGTGTTCCGAGTCATTAATACAATAGTGGTATTTAGAAGATACACTGTTTGAAAATGTTTTAGAGTTTAAGAGTTTATATGCAAATGATGTGCTATAAATGTATTCATATACTTAAAAAAGAGTTACTACTATATTAGCATACACAGCTGAAAAAATAATTTTGAAAACCTGAAAATTAAGAGATTAACAAAATCGCCTGTCAAGTTTTTCAATCCTCTGTGGGGAGGGTCTGGTCCTGTTTGCCCCCTTCCCATAAATATGCCCCTGACTTGACTGACAATGTATTATTATTAAACATGTAAAGAAGGGTACTAATGCACACAGTATACAGAGTGACAAGGATGTCAGCTTCCTGTTCATTTAATTACACTGTTTAAACTTACATGGCTCAGACAACCAAGTGTGAATGCTATAACTCCAAGAAATGCTTTTATAGCCAAACTTATTTGAGACAGGTCTGGATGCTAAAGTCAGCAGTCCTGACACTACACTTGGATGCAGCAGGGCAATCACTTATTCATCTGAAAGATACCTGATTCAAGAATTATTCACAATAAGACACTATACTGACCCATTGGCAATGACTATTAGGACAAAGTTTGGTTGCTGAAATGGTAAGATATTTCAGTTCCAGAGTCAAATCTATCCCCTTATATGGCTGAAAGATTTGAAACCCACAGAAGCTGTTACTAGGAAAATTGGCATCTTCACAATTTGGTGAGACAATAAACAGATAGCCAACAACTGGGCCAAAAGGAATCAACTTATAGATTCCCTCCTTACGTGCTGGAATGGCAATCTTTTGATTAAATACAGAAACTAAAAGTCATCTATATTAATGATTTATTGGAAACAGTCACAGCACTTTGACCTGTCATGTTTTTTTTTTAGTTCTTGGGAAGAGAAAAAGATTGTCTGGGAACATATCCAGGAAGTCGGTGGTTGCACCGTGTTACACTGTTTCCCCATGAAATTCTTGAACAAGCAGTGACTTGTGAGCTGGTGGCTCATTGAGGTGTAATTTAAGTAAATTTTCCTTCAATATATTTGGATATTTTCTATAAAAAATTAATGCAAACGATAAAAATAAACGATTAGTTCTTTCTATTGACCATAGTATTAAGTGATAAAACTTCATGGAACAGAATTCCACATTCTTCATCTTACTGTCAAGATCTTCAAGTACAATATTATAATTCTTAGATAACAATAATTCCAGTATAATAATCGTAGACAATACCAGTCCATACTTGACACAGACAAAATTCTTGTAATTGGGATATAAAACAAGGAGTTTGTCTATTGTCATTATTGTTTAATGTAGCCCTTAAAGAATTGCTCAGAAATATTAATTTGGATCAGTTTGACATGGAAAATGATTGATTTACATTTCTTTGGCTGGAAATGTTATTTTATTACAAGTACTTTTACTGAGCCAGAAGTAATGTTTTTAGATCTAATTAGAGCTAGATGGACAACTACAAATACTTGTAAATAGATACTTAATGACTAATAGAGAAAGTAAATTAATTAACATCAATTCACACATATTTAATTGGGTATCTGATATAATATATATTTAAATCTGTATTTTTGTTCAAAAACAAAAATACTAATAAACTGAAAAGATGAATTCTCGCTTGGAAGAAATTCTGATCACTACTCTTAAAAAAAAAAGAAATTTTATTATACAGAAAGTTCAGAATCTGGAGGAATGTATAATTTCAGCTTTAAGAAGTAATGCTCAGACATGGTACAATAATAGGAATAATGTGCAGAGTCTCATGACAACACAGAGAGTGATGGAAGAAGCATCCTATGTATTTTGAGGTGCATTGCGTCTCTTGTTTAATGGTAAGGAGATTAATGATAATGAGAGATATTGTATGTGTTGTCAAACAGTGTAAGTGGAATTGGGATGGTCATGTTGCACAAATTTAGAATCAAACATGGATGAAATTATTATCTGATTGGTAGCCACTAAGCTGAAGGGAGAGACGAGTCAATACCAACTGATGAAGGAATAGGTGGCTGGAAAAACGTTGTATGTTACATTTTGGGCACTTTAAGAAAAACACATAAATCCCATGTGATAGTTATTGTTGAACATGTTACCACACTTCATTTAACATACAACATTTTTCCAATGCTGTGATAAGAAACATAAAATGCAAGACATACAGAAATATCACAATGTTAACTTTTTTATTAAGTAAATTTACAAATTAAATTATATTTACAATATAAAATTAAAATAACAAAATTAAATAATATTACAGAAGACAAGCATTCGTAACAGATTAGGTAGTAGGTAAACTGTCATAAAAAGAAACATGTTCATCATTTGTGAGATAGTGTATCATATCAAGCAAGTCTTTTTTCTTTTTATTACTTATTGGAACAAGTTCAGAGTATAATGCTGGTATCTCATTGTAATCACAATAGTTCATATTAGTTGGAAACACGTTACAAGAAATCCATGGTTTCAAAATATTATGGCTGTTCCTAGCATACAATGTTGACGGGTCATCTGCTGTTATTTTGGACCAAACAAATTTAGTGATTTTAAAATTTTGTTTTTTTAATCTACTTGAAATTAGATCCAGATCTTTAAAATCTGACTGATGCATTTCTATGACATTGAAAGGTTTATTTAATTTGGAAGATGCTATTACATATTTCCAATCTGATGGTACCATTGGTTTAGTTTTCTTTTTCTGGCGTTCAATGAGAGCAAAATCTCTGTTACACGGAAGGAAGCTGTGACCAGAGATCATAAATTTTTGGTGTATTTCTGTAAATTATCTGCATCACACAAGGTAGTTATACAAACACAGCATGGTCCAGTTATTATTTTGGCCAACAGATCTGTCTGACCAGATAATAATTTTTCTTTCCTCTCCAGTTCCAGTTTTTTATAGTTTGAAATTACAAAATTTAGCAGACAAGAAGCTATTTCTTTCGAACACTGCTTAGCAATAACTTCATGCCACAAGAACATTGACGCCTCCTGTGTTGTCACATTGTGTACAGCAAAATTGTATGTGGTGTATTGTCACTGATAGTACATACTGGAATGTGTTAAAGTAGGTGTGTACAGCACTTGTTGGAGGTCAACACAGATAACAATAAAATTATTATTTGATGCATCTGCTGCAAGGGTTTTATATGGCTGTTCAGCTTTATAATGATGAAGTTTACTGTCAGTTTCTATCTGTTTGCATTCTTCATCGTTGCTAGCCAAAATAAGTTTTGCATAACATTGATCACACTTATTACATGTATCAGATCTTGGCCTGCCAAATCTAAGATTAAATTAAGTTTTGAAAATTTTCCTGTACAACGTCAAACTTACTCTAATACATTGATGTTGGTTACAGAGTAGTTTATACATTTTTTTTAATGACAAATCTGAACTTAAACATTGCTTAGATGAAACGTTTCTTCTATAGTGACTCAGTGTTACAGGAAAAGTTTTGATATGTTCCCTAACTAATTGGCGTACATCATTATCAACTGCATGAGGTCGATTCAAATGTAAACCTCTTGGATCTTTAGGAGCAACTTGTCCATCTTTTATTTTACTTTGAAGCGCTTGAATATGATGTGCAGTTATAGAAAAAGCATTTAATAATGTTCTGAGGCATACTGGTTGACCATTTATGTTATAATCAAAAGAGGCAAGCTTTCATGATGTTTTTTCTGACTTTCCAGGGTGTCTACGTTTTGCTTTCTCAAATATTGATATATTTTAAAAGCAACAAGGTTTGTTCATTGTATGATAATTCATAAAAGCTTTTGTGCAATGTATGAATTGTTTCCAAATTTAGTGTTTCACATCCAGATTTATGGCATGATAATTTACAGCCTCGAACCTGAAAAAAAAGAAAAGATATCAGGAACCATTCTAGTATTCTTGGATTTCATTGTCCATGACGTGTCTGTTACTTAACTAAATACAACTATTTCACTAACGACTCGGAACACAAAGTTTTTTATGAGTAAAAACTTAAAGTTTTACCTTACAACCTGAACCGGTTTTCACTTTTAAAAAACTTCTTCAGAGGTTGCCGCTGGTAGGCAACAGAACAGAGGTCCTGTTGTGGGCGACAGAATTGATTTTCAAAAGATCGATGTTATGTGTGTGGGGTGACATATGTTCGTATAATGCGTGTGTTTGAATTGTGTCTGTTCGTTTATGATGTCGTTTTTATTTGTTTTTGTGTGTTTGTATATTTCCAATTGTTCTAGAGTGTCTAGTTTTTGGCCTTTTGTGTACGTGTAGAATGTTCATGTTATTGTCAATGTTTTTGTATGTGTGGTTTGCTTCAATGAGGTGGTTTGCAAAGGTGGATTCTGTAGTGGAGTGGAGTGCCTTTGTGTGTTCAATGTATGTTTGTTTGAAGCTACGTCCTGTCTGGCCTATGTAGAAGTTGTTGCAATCTGAGCAATTTAGTTTGTAAACACCAGGTAGATCGAATTTGTTTTATGCTTTGTGTGTGTGTTTTGATAGTGTGTGTTCTCTTTTGTTAGTAGTTTTGTAAGCGATTCTGTACCCTGCTTTTTTCAATTTGTTATTTAGTCAGTTTGTTTGTTGATGTATGTTAGTGTTATGAATTTGTTGTTTTCTGTCTTTGCCTGTTTGTCTTGTGTAGACATAACCATCACAAGAAACAAAACCACATACAATATGCAATATACAGAAAACCAACTTCTACCAACATCATTATACCTAACCATTCTGACCACCCACCACAAATAAAATGGCAGCATTCTATTCGCTATTTAACAGAATGTACAAAATTCCCCTAAACAAACAAGAAACTGACAAAGAAAGAAATATAATATACCAAATTGGTTATGAAAATGGATACAATAAAAATACTGTAAACAAAATAGAAAATAAAATCAAATATAAAATAAAAACTGAACAATCTATATATTAATACGTGAAGAGAAAACTTTGTACCCCTTTTTAAGCATATTGCGTGCACGGAGGAGTGTGAGATTTGGAATAGTTAAAGTTTATATGGAGAAGGAGTGCAGAAAGCTAATATTTATATATAATATGTGTTACAAATACATTAAATTAAATAAAATAAAACATTCATTTGCACTTGAAAATTCATTTAAACTTTTTCAAACAATGGTAATTGTTAAAAATAAAATAATTTTGTTGCCAGGCAACAATAGTCTGTGGAGTGTATGTCAAGGCAAAAAAGCGTTTATTTTATATTTTGTATATTAGATATGTGTTTTATATATTAATGTGCAGTTGAAAGTGAAATACAGCTTGCTTAATATACACCTGTTGCAAAAGGAAAATTTTGTAGCAGCAATTTGAATTGACTTACTCTCGCCTAATTATTATTGGTGGTTTCAAAAAAGTGAGTACATTTTATTATTTTTAAATTAAACCCTGTCTAATCTTAGTTTCAGTAATTTCATTACATTTTTTTTTTTTACATTCAGATATTCGCACCTACTTCCATTATGCCTCGACATAGAACATTGACGGGTCGGAGTGAGAGACAAAGAAGAAGGAATATATATTCGCGTGAAAGTCAAAATGATAATAGACCAAATGCAAATTTAAATAGTGTAAATAGTATAACATTGACGGGTCGGAGTGAGAGACAAAGAAGAAGGAATATATATTCGCATGAAAGTCAAAATGATAATAGACCAAATGCAAATTTAAATAGTGTAAATAGTATACAAAATGATGAAATTATTTTGAGGGATACATTTAAATGCGCACTGAATGTCACTCCAAGAAATTTAAATACTTTAGATTGTGGATTAATGCATTTACAATGCAGGTTTTGCAATGCAAAACATTTCGAATCTGAGGTCACTTTAGGTGAAAGGACTGCATTCACTTCATGTTGTCATAAGGGTAAAGCAATATTACCGGCCTTAAGTCAAAATGAATACTATAAATCATTGTATGATGGACTTACTTCAAATGAACCTTCAATAAAAAGAAAGTCAAAAAATTATTTTGAAAACATTCGTAAATACAATTCATTATTTGCTATGGTTAGCTCAGAAGCTAAAATTTTGGATACAGTTACGCGTGGAGTGTATCATTTTAAAATACATGATGTTTTTTATCACAGATCAGGTCCAGTGACTGCTGGATATGGTCGCTCACCATGTTATGCGCAATTATATTTTTATGATGTTGACACTGCTGTCAATTATAGATTACGTGAACACTATAATCAAACATGCAATAACAATAGCCTATAATGCTTGAAATCTCTCTTGAATTGGAACGCATTAATCCTTTCGTTCGGTCATTCATTGCAATGAAAGATCATTGTCAGAGAGTTGAAAATCAAAATAAAGAAATTTGTATGCTCATTAAAGTAAATCGTGATTTAGATCTACGCCATTATAATGATGCAGTTCAAACTGATGTAGCAGTAATATTTAGTACAGTTGATGGTGAGCCACTCTTTGAACGAAATATGGTTTCGTTTTCAAAAGTTAATGGTACCATTAAAAATATCTCTGTTTTGGATTCATCATTGGACCCTTTAGCGTATCCATTACTTTTTCCAAATGGTGATACTGGGTGGCATATCAATATTTCTCGTAATGTACCAACTACATCTAATTCAAGAGCGCCCAGAAATAAATTAACCATGCTTCAGTATGCAGCCTATCGAGTTGCAATTAGAGATGATTTTAGCATGTTGCACCATTCACAAAAATTATTTCTGCAGTGGATAGTTGATATGTATGTGAGAATAGAGGGCACAAGGTTACATTTCATTCGACAAAATCAAACATGTCTTAGGTCTGAAGTTTACAACAATTTAACAGATTATTTAGAATTGAACCCCAATGGCAAGGCGTGATAATGGTATTAATGCTGAAGTTCGCGGTAGTTGCCTCGACAATCGTTATGTTGTACCATAAAATCCGTATTTACTTGCCAAATTTAATTGCCATATAAATGTTGAAGTATGCACTACAGTTAAAAGTATTAAATACATTTATAAATACGTGTATAAAGGCTATGACAGTGCATCTGTTGAATTAGGTTCAGAGAGAAATGAACCAGGTCAAGAAATACAAATTGATGAAGTTAAAAATATTTTAAATGGCCGTTATGTCGGATCAACTGAAGCTGTATGGCGCATCTATGAATTACCAACGCATTTTCAATCACATGTCATCGTTAGACTTGACATTCATTTACCGCGTAGACAGAATGTTTACTTTCGAGAAGGGCAAGAACGTCAAGCATTTGAAAATGCAAGACAAACAAAATTATTAGCATTTTTGAATTGAATCGATCAGATCCATCAGCGCATGAATATAAGTATATTGAAATTCCTTTGCATTATGTGTGGGAAGATTCCCGAAAAAAATGGAAGAAGAGAAGGCGTGGAGGTGATAAAATCATTACACGCATATATGTAGTATCACCAAAAGACATCGAACTTTTCCATTTACGATTGCTTTTATTACATGTCTGTGGTCCAAAATCATTTGAGGATGTTAGAACATACAATGGAATTATACACACTTCTTTTGTTGAAGCGTGCCATGCTCGCGGCATTGCTTCAAATGATAATGAATGGCGCGAATGTTTAAATGAAGCAAAAGAATTACATTCACCAAAACAAATGCGAAATTTATTTGGTTACATTTGTGCATTAAATGTGCCAGCCAATGCATTGGCGTTATGGAATGAATTTAAAGTATATCTTAGTGAAGATTTTTTGAGAGATTACAACGAAGAAGTATCCTTTAACACAGCTCTATTAGAAATTGAAGATATTTTGAATGTTCATAATTTGTCATGTCAAAAACTTGGTTTACCAGTTCCCACGTATTCGCAGAGAACAGACGAAGCAAATGCTATTGATCCAATAGAACAAGAGTTTCTGTTTTGTGAGCATTATGAAACTGCAAATATTGAACAGCGTAATCTAATTGATCGTGTGATTCGTGAAGTTTTGCACCATGATACTGGATCTAATGTTTTTTGTTTAACCGCTCATGCAGGTTGTGGAAAACATTCACAAAAACAGCAATCATTCACAAATTAAATTCGCTTAATCTTAGTTGCATTGCAACAGCGTTCAGTGGCATAGCTTCAACTATATTACTTGGAGGTAGAACTTTACACAATGTGTTTAAATTGCCTATACCCATTTTGGAAAATTCTGTAACGAATATTACCGCAAATAGTAGCTATGGACGTTACATAAATTCATCATCATTGATAATTATTGATGAAATTTCTATGTGCCCACTGCAAGTGTTGAAAATCATAGATAGATTATTGCAGGATCTATGTGATGAAAATGATAAACATAAACCATTTGGAGGGAAAACGATACTTCTGTGCGGTGATTTTCGGCAAATCTTACTAGTTGTCCCACATGGATCACGTGCAACTTTAATTGAAAATTGTGTCACGAGTTGGCATAAATTTGTTTATTTTCATAAAGTAACGTTTAGTCAAAATATGTGAGCCTTACCAAGTGAAATAGAATTTGTCGAATTCTTGAAAAAATTGGTAATGATGAAGCCCCACAATTCCCTCAGTTTGGTGAAAATATTATTGAAATACCTCAGCAATTAATAGGAGATGAAAATAATATTATTAATGAGGTGTATGGAAATATTTCCGAAAACATACTCTCAGATAACATATTGAAGTCAGTTATTTTAGCACATAAAAATGATGATTGTACTTTTATTAATACTGATATACTTAATCGAATACCAGGTGAACAGAAAACATATCACAGCTACGATAAAATAATTTGTGATGATGACAATGAAATCAATAACTATCCAGTAGAGTTTTTGAATTCTTTGACTATTAGTGGTTTGCCACCACATAAGTTAGTATTGAAAGTTAATTGAATCGTTTTACTGATCAGAAACTTAAATACAAAGGAAGCATTAGTCAATGGAACAAGAATGGGCATCAAGTGTATGCATCGTAATGCTATTGATTGCGAAGTTTTAACTGGAACCGCACGCAATAAGAGAATTTTGATTCCACGTATAAATTTAACATATTCTGGTACTGTTTTACCATTTAACTTTCAAAGAACTCAATTTCCAATTATACCTGCATTTGCGATGACAATAAATAAGTCTCGAGGACAAACATTCGAAAAAATTGGAATTTTATTGAGGCAGCCAGTTTTTACACATGGTCAATTGTACATCGCAGCAAGTAGAGTTCGATCATTCGATGGTTTGAGATTTTATATATCCGAATATAATGGCCAAGGGCATTTAGCAAATGATGAAAGAGTTTTTACAAAAAACATCGTTTACACAGAAGTTCTGAATCATTAAATTCACTTTCAAACTATTTTAAGTTCAATGGACAACTTTTATTTTTTTAACCGCCCGGTTTTTTTGATTTAATGAAAAATATATGAAAAAATACGAGGCACGTATTTTTTATTTCATTTTTTATTTTGTATTAATTTTTTATTTGAATTTTATATAATTCGAAAAAGATAGGCAAAATAACTGCGTAGCCTTGGCGAAACCTGGTCAGTATGGCAATAAAAAAAACCCAAGGAAATGTCAAAAAACGCGTTATTGCTTTTTAAATATGGCTTAGCCAAGCTAAACCTCATTTTTCCTATCTTTCATATTTTTCAAATAACTCGAAAATTAATGCATAGAAAAAACAATGAAAAAATTATATAAGCTTTGTAGCAGATAATCTTCAAACTGTTTTTGAATTTTGTACCTTACAAAAATTAAATGTAATCCACTGGAATTGAAAACAATGTATCTTATACTTCTATGAATGTCAAGTCTCATTTTTATTAGCGTTTATTTGATTCAATAATAACATGAAAAAATTAAAACTGACAATGAATTATAACAAAAAATAAATACGAATACAAGCTGTAATTGTGTTTTTTTTCAACTGTTACTAACATTAAATTTTAAATTTTCATAGGTATTGCAGGGAATTAAGGCAAACAACACACGCTAATGACGTATTTGTACACGCTCGCAGCTGACGTAATAGAACAAAATTCAAAAAAATTATATGCAATGATTATAGAGGTATACTCTTTGACAAAAGAACCTCAATAACGTTCAAACTTAAAAATTTAATGAATTACGGTCGAATGTCGACCACTGGGCGACCACTAGTTAAGAATTAATCAAAATGAACAACACATAAATAATAACAAAAAAAAAAGGGCCACATTCACATACATAAATAATAAAATGACAAAGCTAACAAAACTATTTAAAACACACAGATATAAAAATAGCATACAAAACTAATAAAAATAATTTCAAAAACTAAATAGCCCACACAACAAAGGTAATACAACAACTAACGGTATATACAAAATTGAATGTCAACATTGCAATAAATGTTACATAGGGCAAACAAAAAAACAGCTGAAAAAATGTTATTTTGAACACCTAAACGCATACAAAAAACCAGAAATATATAAATCCAATTTAGCCACACATGCAATAAACACAGGACTTGAATTCCCAGACATAAACAATGTGACACTAATAAAACATATACCACACAAAGGCACCATAATGAACATTTGGGAAAATTTACAAATATACAAACATAAAACACAAAACAAACTTATACCTGAATAAATACAAATCAATACAAAACATGACACAATATTCAAACCACTCAACATCGAAAATACACAAAATACAAATACATATACCACAATCACACACAATAATACAACTTTAAAAGACCAGAGACCAACAAGAAACCTTAATAGTATCCAACCAACACACAAATACTTCACCAGACGCAAGATAGCGAAGGCTGAAGATGAGAGCACGGGAGCTCTCGAAACATGTTCCGAATAGGAAAAATATAACATCTTGAGGTAATATAAACATAGATTTTAAATTACTATATATATATATTTATTTACATATAAAGTATTTTGTACGTATATAGATGCATTTAATTTGGTTTTTAGAGGGTATGGTTATGCATTTCGTTAGATTCCTATGGATATGGAGTACGACTACTAATCTTGAGATCTAGGGTTTGATTCACATAATATCAGAGTCTGTTTTTGAGTCCTTATGTTGACTCAGCCTGTGGAAGTGACAACCTGGAATAACATATTGGGGTAATAATGGGCAGTTGATGCAACCGCCAATCCCTTCCGAACTATCCAACCTGGTCCTTGTATTATTAACAAAAATTTGAAAAACTTGTTTCTGTAAATCAAGTGTATAAATCAGTCACTTTGTTTTAATTTTTAACTTTTTAACTTCTAAGCAGATTTTTATGCAATAATTTGTAATATAATCTATAATGCAATCGTCCCCTTTGTCTGCCCTTTTGAGTGTAAAGGTTCCCTGGCAACTCCCACCATGTGGTTATCTACCCAGATTTTTGTAGTTATGCTTGTGATGATTGATTTTGCAAGTGGAGTTTTGTTGCTTCAACTACACGACCATGCCCGTCAGGTATACGTCTAAGCAGGATCGTCGAGAGGATTTCTGGGCCCCTATGCAAATAAGCATTTCGGGCCCCTTGTTTTACCAAACCCTCCAACCATCCCCCCTTCCCACTTGCCATCCTTACTCTTACGTTACCCACTGATGGATGATACACTGATAAGTAATATATTGTCTAGTCAAGGCCCTTCAAGTAGAAGTACTTGACCAAATACACTGTACTCACCGTCTATGGCTTTTTTCCTTGATGTTTTTTCCAGTTTACATGTTTCAAGGCGCTTGCCTCATCATCAGAACTTATAAAATCAATCTATGTCATAAATAATGACATTTGTCAAAATATTAAAAACACAATACGGCAATTAAACTATGTACATAAATTCGCTTTAAAAATGTTCGGTGTGCCTTGCAAGACAACACGCGCCGTACTCTCGAGAGTACGGCGCGTGTTGTCTTGCAAGGCACACCGAACATTTTTAAAGCGAATTTATGTACATAGTTTAATTGCCGTATTGTGTTTTTAATATTTTGACAAATGTCATTATTTATGACATAGATTGATTTTATAAGTTCTGATGATGAGGCAAGCGCCTTGAAACATGTAAACTGGAAAAAACATCAAGGAAAAAAGCCATAGACAGTGAGTACAGTGTATTTGGTTAACAAACACGTGACTTGGGACTACAATAGGATTTATTCCATTTAAATCAATATAGAAGTACTTGCACTGTTGGAATAAAAAAAAGTCTGATGTACAGGATCATAAAATAAAACAAATAAATAATTTTATTTTATTTTATAACAATATGGACTGCAACATAACTAGTCTAATTTTAGAAAATGTAAACGAAATTAAAAGATAAGTAGCAGCACAGCATAAAGAAACCACAACAAAAATTATAGGCATAACCAATACAATTTAAAAAGGAAAGTACTCACATAATTAAGTATGTATTGAAAAAGTTAGTTATATTGAAAAAAACACAGAAGGTAAAACGTCTTTATCACAGAAGTTCATTAAAATACCATTCTTCTTGCCTTTTTAGACGCACAATCCTTAATTATGTCTTCATGATTAATATTTTTAGCAATGTCAGACTCTATTGCTAAGAGACTCAGTGAATTCATTCTCTGCTGGCCCATCGTAGACCTTAGGACATTTTTTATAAGTTTCATTTTGATAAAACTTCTTTCAGCTTCAGCTACAGTAACCGGAATGGTGCAGAATATTCGTATTGCGATGCATACATTTGGAAACAAACTATCAAGTTTTAGTTCCTTGAGTTTGTTGAGCAACTGAAGGGGTTTCAATATATTTGTGCTTGTGCTAAAGTTCGATTCATGAACTGACTTCAGATACTTTACTTCATTGCATAGTCCTAAATCTAGGTCCACAGCATAGCTTGCTTGAAGTTCCGAGTACTGACTTTCAATTTCATCTTCATTTAGATTTTGGTAATTCCATAAGCAGAAACTAAATTAATGTTGTTCGCCACTAGCTTTGCTTCATTGAACAGTGTGTTCCACTGATTTCTCAAAGTTTTGAGTTCTTGTACTAGGTTCTCGATATTTGCAACCTCAACATCAAGAGTTACATCTCTAGATTGTAGCAATTTATTTCTTATATTGACTGAAACTAAGACTTTAAGCCAAATAGTGGCCATAAGTACACATTTGAATGTATTCAAGTACTTCATTATTCCCTGCAAATCTGTTTTGCACTCTGCCGACAAATTCAGAGTTTTACACTCGTTCAGTGCATGTTTGATTAGTGGCAAATGGCTTGACACTGTCAACACGAGCAGACCATCTGGTGTGTGATATACGAGAACATCCAATATGTTTTTCCAATATTTCCCACCGCTGAGGGCTCCTGGCAAAGAAGTTATAAGTCATCTCAACCATTCCAAAAAATGTTACTACTTCCTCACAGCATTCTGCTGCATTAGCCCCACACAAGTTTCAGCTGTGTGCCCCACAGTTTGAAAACAATGCAAGTGGATTGATTACACTAATAATTGCTTGAGCTCCATTATACAATCCGGCCATATTAGCGCCGTTATCGTACCCCTGTCCGCGACATTCAGCTAAGGGTATATTATGTTTTTTAAGTTCCTCAACAATAAGGTTGGCGATGTCTTTTCCAGTCTTTTTGTTACAATCAACAAAACACAGAAATCTTTCAGCAATTTTGAATTCAGTTTCATATTCATGAAGATATCTCAAGACAAATGTGGTTTGTTCCGTGTGAGACGTATCCGGAGTTGCATCGGCAAGAAGACCATAATACTTGGATCTTTTCCTCTCCTCAAGTATAACTTGGGTAACCTTAGCACTACATGCCTCTATAAAGTCATTTTGAGACTCTGGCGATAGATAATGAGCCTGAAGTATTTTCCTTTCTTCTTGCGACTGTTTTACTTTGACGACGTGTTCTCTCAGTACTGGGTCGTTCTAGGAGTCCTAAAAAATTGCCATTGTTGGTGTCACCAATATTACTAGACGTCCCTCTGAATGGAAGTCCCCTCTCTACTAGAAATAAAACTACAGATAGTATTAGTTGAAGAAGATATTTCCAAAACTGAGTTTTTTTTGTGACTTCATCATCCAATCGAGATCCAATATCAATATTTTTATTCAGGCTTTTCTCCATTTCATGCCATTTAATGTAACACCATTTGTGATTTGAAGATTTTTCGTGTTTTGGGAGCTTGTTATACAACTTTCGACAGGTATACACTTTTTTCCAACCATCACCAGTTAACAAAATTGATTTTTTAGAATCTGGCGTATCAGTGCAACCAAATAGTCGTCATGGGAAACAATGTAGAGATTGTGTACTTTCACTCCACGGGAGCCAATCTTGTGGCACAGTGTCACCATTAGCTAGTTTAGAAACCAAAACACTTCGCGGGAAAGCTCTTTTGCCGTCACTCGGAAGTTCTTTAGAAAAGATGGAGGGCCAATTTTAACAAGGAATTCAATATCTTTTGCACTAATGTAGTTGATATTATGAATCTGTCCCAGATTACTGGCAGTGACCAACTGGGTTAGGTTTGCCTAAATCTTACATGGGTAAGTCGCAAATGATAGTGTCGTGAGAAGAACCACTGTTATCATAATCAGAAGTATCTTTGGAGTCTTCTGGAATAACTTCAAGACCGGCAGTGTCTGCAAAACCTTCATCAACAATTTGTTGCGGTGAAGAGTTCTTAGAAGATGGACCAGCAACATCAACGTGGAGCACGTCATTGTCAGCCTCTACTACTACTGGACTGGGATCGGCATCGGCAGCGCTGATTTCATCACTGTTATCACCCTTGCTCTTTACTTGCAGTCTAACTTCAAATAAGGTTCGACAGCCTTTCTTGGAGAGCCCTAGCTTCTTTTCTCTTTCTTTGCGCTTCTGCACACCTGACTTATGTTTGTAGTCCATTTTCACGACTTCGACTGAAATTCATACACATCGATTGTAGTAGAATACACATCGTTGAAGTAGAAATCAAAATAAAACCTTGCCTACAAGCACAGACAGGAAAATACTGGAAACAAAATATAACCTCTTACCTCTTAATATTGTAAGCTTGATCAGAATAAATTAACACATAACAAACACAATTTAATTTTTAATATTTTGAATAACGTCTGTTACAAAACGGTTAAATTGGGAATCCATAAATGAATTTTTTATATTAAAAATATAAAAACAAAGACGGCTCAGAAGGTGGGTGTTCTTCAATACTACACGAAAAAAAGATTCGTTAATATTATGAATAAAGTAATAACTTTAACAACTTTGTTCGTATATTAACGACTAATTCTAAACAGAAGCAGAATACATCGCACACGCACATACCACTAATACTAGTATCTAAAACAATCAGCGAATGACTGCTTCGCCCTTCCCGGAAGGGTGAGCCCCCCCCCTGTATCACTACTTTCATGTCACTCAGAGTAGCCAACTCTGACTCACACAATGACCCACCTTACCCTCCCACGTTTCCTCCACACTGTCCATTGGCAGTGTCTTGTTAAATGTTAAATGTCTTCAGTTGGTGGTATTTAATTTCGGAATAAAAAAAATAGAATTATACTCGATTTATAAAAAAAAAACAGGTGCAGGGCCCCTATCCATTTACCCCTTCTGCCCCCCTGTCGACGGCCCTGCTTCTAAGTTACTGCAGTGTTTGTCTGTTTTCATAATTTTTAATACATCATCTTCAACATGGGTTAAATGAAATATGATTTGTTCCAGCCTCAAGGAGATAGAATAAATATGGTCACTCCAATGCTCATATTTTTTAAATTTTTTATAAAAAATAATCATGTCATAATTATATTAAAAATATAATAGCTGAAAGAAACATTCGAACTGTTTCTTTGATAAATATTTCTTGTAGACCAATATGTAATCATTATCATAATAAGGGTTCAGCAAATTTTTCTATATAATTATAATAAAAAATTCTCTAACAATATATCGGTAAACTATACAAAATCTAAACAGAATAATTCAGGGGAAATACAGTACAGTAAAATTCACATATTTGTACTTTTCCAGCTTTTCTTTCAGTCAGGAAAATCTAGACTTTTTATGATTCATAGGTAACCAATTTTCCAACTCTATTACAATGGTGAAAACTAGCAGTGATTGTTCTCTGTAATGTCGTCATAGTGGTGACTTGTCCTCTCTTGTTACACTTCATTTTCTAATTTATTTATATAATTTCATTGTGTCGAGTGATTATTTTCATTTGCAAAGACGGAAGGAACATACTATTTTTAGATTTGCATCTGCACTGCTTAAGTTACATTTCCAAACTGAGGAGAAAAAACAATGCAAACAAAACAATTCATGTAAAGAGAAAAATTGATATTTATAAAATAAAATCGTTGGAAAATAATTTTAACTTTCAACTTTAACTTTCTTTTATTTAAAAGATTTTAAACATTTTAAATTATGACATAACCACAAAATATGGTATACATTTACGTTTTGAATTGATATTGTGTATCTGAAGATGGGATTTCATCCCGAAACGCGTCATTGAACGAAAGAAGCTAGTGTCACTAAGGTGGACCGAATAAGGTAATTTAATTATATTAATCATAAAGTGACTCGGTACGTAAAACATGAATAGATTTGAACTTTCATAGTTGTACTGCAGTAACTGTAAGGAAATCTGGAATCAGTATGCCTGAAATGTTTTACGAGCCTGAAATTTAAACATATCTCTTCATTTAAAGTGGGAGTTTCCCTAAAGACTTACAGAATTGCTGAAGACGGTAATCAAACATGCATTTTTACCTATGACAAAAAACAGAATTTTGACATGTATGCATATTAAGTAGCGACATCTTTGGTTTCTTAATCCTGTTGCCACTTCTGTTATGAACTACCGATTTTAAAGAAGAATAAATATGTGTTATTTATTTATTCAATCTTTATATACAAAAAATAGGCATATCTGTCAATTGACATTAATATTATCCGTTAATCTGTTCTTAAGTAATTGTTATAACATTATTTATTTTTTTGCACATATTATTTTTAATTCGTTTAGCGACCAAAAGGTAAACGTAATGGATTTATGATTTTTATCTATTGACTGCCTCGTGTTCTGTGCCGACTAGAGGAGTCCAAGAACCTTAAAGCAAAACATTTGGATATTTTTCTCCCCTTTTTACGAATATGGATCTTTGGATTTCGTTGTGCATGACGTGTCCGTTACTTAACTAAATATAATTATTTCACTATGACTCGGAACACAAAACTTTTTATGGGTAAAAACGTAAAAGTTTTACCTTATAACCTGCACCGGTTTTCACTTTTAAAAAGCTTCTACAGAGGTGTTGTTTTAATAAGTGTGAACTTTCCTGAAGGAGGAGCACTTTTGATTATATGGAGCCTGCCCTCTATCTGCAATTGTCAGGCTGGTGGTGGCAGGTAGAGGTGGGCCGATATACCTGTAATAGGTATTTTGGAACGATATTCTTGTGGAACGGATGTAACAGTGACTGAAAAGTTGAAATACCTGTTATTCACGGCGACGCTGTTCCGAGTCGAGACACACCCCCTACGCACCTACACAGACACACACACACAAAAAGTACGCAAGATCACGTAAACCGAGGCCAAATACTAGGCGTACAAAAATATCGCTGGAACGCAAGGAACAGCCAGTAACGCGTTATTTAAAATACTAGGTATTTCAAATACTAGTGGTATCACCGATACACAAGGAACAACGCGTTCCAGAGTAACAGTAGTATTTTAGTAACACCTAGTATTTTAGGAACAGGTAGCATCAAACATATTTCGAGTAGGAAATATAAGTATATAGTACGAGCCACTTTTTCGTCCTGTATACTTCATTCTGCGCAAAGAGACGAAGCTGTTTTTAATAAAGGAAATAATTCATCCTGCTGTTACATTTATTCTCGTGTGATATGCAGATATAGAATACAGATTATATGCTAATAAATTATATATTATACTAGTCACCAACTTGTAACTAAAATCGGTTGGTAAAACTTTATGTTTTTACTCAAAAAAACTTTATGTTCCGAGTAGTTAGTGAAATCGTATTTAATTATATTGAGTTATAACTTATAGATAGGGTTGCCAGATTTCAGAGATGAGAAATAGGAACACATGTATCGACAATGAATTTCTTGATTTTATTTACAGCACATTTTATGGATAATATACTATACTCAACACAATTAACACGAGTACTTTTCACTTGAGCGTGCAATTCTCAACACTTTATCATTAAAAAGTACATTCTTATAGAAATCACTGCAACTTTCATCATAATTGAAGTAAGTATACAACTCATTTTTTATTAGATCAACTGAACATCTGTTTCGCTCATCCCTCCGTTTAATGTTCATAATGGAGAAAACTCTCTCTGTGAATGCATTTGATGGAAATATACTCAAAACAAATTTAACTAAAACTAAAACATTGCACAGATTTGATGCACCAATCAGTTCAATAATGTACAACCATCTCTGTGGTGTTGTCATAGTAGTTAATTTTGCTTTCAACTGTTCATTTCCTTCCCCACAAAACAAATCAGAAACCCTAGTGATCTCTGAATACATACTATCTACACTAAAGTGATCAACAATGCAAAGTGACTCTGCTAATTTTAAAATATTTTGAAACTCGGGTTTTTTTTCAAGTGATATGCAGTCCATTAAGGACAAAATGATGCCATCACCAAAATCAAACCACTTATTTAAATATTTCAGACACACTTCATACAGTATATATATCTACATTCTCCCAATTCTCTTTGCTTTTCACCTGGGAAAAGGTCCTCCAATTTATCTAACAACTGTTGCACCTTATAACCAAAAAACAGATCACATTTATCCTATGCTCTAACTCTATTTTTATTTTCTCCATCACACAATATACTTCACAAATTGTCAGTTCATTTTTTTCTAAGTTGAGTACACCCGTGGAAAAAATTTCAGTTAAATGCAGAGAAAACTGGAGATATAATTCTACTAATATAATTTATTTTCTGAATCAGAGACACCCATCAAGTTTTTTTTAATGAAGTTGGGGCAATCATCTATACTAGCAAAGTACAATATAATTGCAGGAAGATTTTTCAACAGTCTTTCTATGGCAGGCTTTAGGCTTAACCACCTTGTAGGCACATGTCTTAACAAACTACTGTATTCCATATCAACAAATTGAAAGAAATCTTTCAATTGAGATACTCTTTTAGCTGAATTTGAGAAATAATTGAAAGTCTTAATTACTAACATTTCAATATCTATGGACATAGCATTCATACCAGATTTACAGCAATTATGGACTATATGTGCACAGCAGTTTGATTTTATTATACCAGAATTTTCCTTAGTAACATCGGTTACGCCACCGTGTGAAATGGAAAATCCCTCTCCAGATTTTGCAACGCATAAAGTACACTTTGCTTTATACGCATTTCCTGGAACTGGCCGCAATTCTGGAAAAATCTTTTTCCCAAACCGGGCGATACACTTGCAGTCTTCTCTTCTGGTTTGTGCTGGTTTCAATACCTAGTTTTCTTTTCGTGGGAGTTGTCTCACTCCCATCCATTTTGAACACACTACTTTTACAAAAGAATCACTTTCAAAACGTAAAATACACCCTGAAACGTCAGGCTGAACGATGGCTTGCGATAAAGTGAAAGAGTTGAGTAATGAGTTGGTCATGCACGCGCTCCAAGCCTCCAACGAAATGAGCGAAGCCACGTGCCTCGCTCAGAGGCATGCAACGCAGTTCTGACGTCACATCCGTCTCACTTGACTGCCATCACATGCTCCGATGCTCCCCTAGCGTGAACAACAGAAACTGCATCAACGTAAAATTTGCCGCTAGATTCAAAAATACAAGTCATTATGCTTCATGTTAAAAATCGGAACATTTGGCGTACGGTTAAAGATTCGCACCGTACGCGGAACAAAATGGGATAATTCCGTAATGTTCCGGCTAAAACCGTACGTCTGGCAACCCTACTTATAGAGTGGTTGATGTTGATAAGCTATATTATACTTTTTATTAATGTGATTTTAACTTCACTACACATCTCACGTAAATGATGAGATTGTTGTAATGGACATTTATGCACTTTATCTAGTCCTGTTCCTTAAATAACTGTAATGCATTTAATTTACTTTTGTTGTTGCTTATTATTTATAAGTTTTTATTTATGTATTTATATTTAATTTATTACAATTTGTTTTTTATTTTTATTTGTAAAATTTTGTTTATTCTCATTCACTCTTGTGGCTTACTGTTATGTTTTTATTATACGTTTCTGATGTTTTTTCACATTATTTTTTACGTGTAGGCCTACTCTAAATTATTTAATTGCCCCGAGTTTCGCAACTGATTTGTCTAACCAATGTTAGTTTGTTTACTACTAGTGAAAACTTAAATTGGTATTCCCAAAGGAAATAGGCCTATAAATTCTCTTGTTTCTTATTTCCATTTAAACAGTAATAGTTTAATAAAGTCACAGTGTAAAGTAACACTGTTAATACTTTTAGTTTCAATTTATTTCTTATAACAAATTATATAGTATAGGTTATATAATATCTTCAAATAAATACACAGCAAGTAGGTTTATTAATATATTAATAGGTTTATCTAGGTGAAAATAAACCTACTTGCAGTGTATTTATTTGAAGATATTACATAGGAGACCTGCAGGAAACTCAAAACGAGTTACTTACAAAGGATAATATAGGTTATGTATATATAGTATATAATAACAGGTATTTGTACCTGTTATTTTTTTGGAACGGTATTTTCATACCTAGTATTTTAAAATAACAGTTTAGCCCACCTCTAGTGGCAGGTACTTGCGTCTACGGGACGGACATCGGAGCTGTTAACCGACTAATCTGGCGACGTGGTGGGGACACTGGAGGGGCAAGTGCCTGACCGACCGTGACACCGACACACCGTGCCACCTGGCGGGCTCAGCTGATACTTGTCTCAGCTGATTTTGGTAAGTTTTTACCGCGCGCGATTTTGTATCTATTTTGGATGCGTGTTTGAGTAACCAAGTTAAAGGTAAGAATTGTCTTCTATCATGTTTTCTATATAACTATATTACAAATATATTTACTATATAACAAACATTATCATGTTAAATTGCTAAACTCAATGTCAGCAGCGATTATTTCTGTCTTGATGCGTTTACATATCAAATGTAAAACTGAAATACAAACAATTCAATGAAAACTAAAAGCAATTAAAATATCGGTATGGAGAACCATACATTACTTCCATGTTCAAAGATTTATATTTAAAATCATAATGGAAATGAAATATTTCTACAGAAACTACTTCTTTCTACTTATAGATTCAGCCTGACCACAGTTCTGTGCATGTGGTCACTAACGTATACCACCTTACATTATCGCACTCGATTTTCACTCATGATGACAGTCGATGGCACTGCCGAAACGTCTGGTTTTGCAGATAACATTGTACTTTGCTCAAACAGCCCGGGAAGGAATTTTTACACTAAACTTTTCTTTGTTGCCGATAACGTAGTACACATATAAAAACATAAAACGTTGCAGGTAAACTACCCCTTCTTCTCCACCGATCTTCACCAAAATCAAAAGACCTTGAGTGCTCTACACATTAGGGACGTATGCAAAAAATTATTTGATTCTGTTTGACTTTACGGCAGTTATCGTTCGTCATAGAAAAAATTACCCTTATTAAAACATTAAATGTTGCAGGTAAACTACCCCTTTCTCTTAACTGATCTTCACCAAAATCAATAGGTCCTGAGAACTCTACAATTCAGGGCTGTATGCAAAAAATTATTTGATTCTGTTTGAATTTGCGGCTGTTATCGTTGGCCATAGAAAAAAATCTACACACAGACACTTTTCGAAAATATCGGTATGGAGAACCATACATGACTTCCATATTCTAAGATTTATATTTAAAATCATTTTCAGCCAAACAACCAGGCTGTGTCTTACCTGCCTTTTTATTGCTGTATTAAATGAAAAATATTATATTACATTAAAATGAAAAAATTATAATTTTATTGCCTGGCAACAAAATTATTTTATTTTTAACAATTACCATTGTTTCAAAAAGTTTAAATAAATTTTCAAGTACTTTACTCTTGTTAAAACGTAAAAGGTTGCAGGTAAACTACCCCTTCCCCTTAACCGATCTTCACCAAAATCGAAAGTCATTGAGACCTCTACAATTCAGGGACGTATGCAAAAAATTATTTCATTCTGTTTGAATTTGCGGCTGTTATCGTTTGCCATAGAAAATACGCTTGATAAAAAAACGTTGCAGGTAAACTACCCCTTCCCCTTAACCGATATTCACCAAAAACAATAGGTCTTGAGTACTCTACAAATCAGGGCTGTATGCAAAACATTATTTGATTCTGTTTGAATTTGCGGCTGTTATCGTTTGCCATAGAAAATACCCTTGTTAAAAAAACGTTGCAGGTAAACTACCCCTTTCCCTCAACCGATCTTCACCAAAAACAATAGGTCTTGAGAAATCTACAATTCAGGGCTGTATGCGAAACATTATTTGATTCTGTTTGAATTTGCGGCTGTTATCGTTTGCCAAAAAAAAAAAATTTCCCTTGATAAAAAAAACCGTTGCAGGTAAACTACCCCTTCCCCTCAACCGATCTTCACCAAAAACAATAGGTCGCGAGTACTCTACAAATCAGGGCTGTATGCAAAAAATTATTTGATTCTGTTTGAATTTGCGGCAGTTGTCGTTTGCCATAGAAAATACGCATGATAAAAAACGTTGCTGGTAAACTACCCCTTCCCCTCAACCGATCTTCACCAAAAACAATAGGTCTTGAGTACTCTACAAATCAGGGCTGTATGCAGAAAATTATTTGATTCTGTTTGAATTTGCGGCTGTTATCGTTTGCCATAGAAAATACCCTTGTTAAAAAAACGTTGTAGGTAAACTACCCCTTTCCCTTAACCGATCTTCACCAAAAACAAAAGGTCTTGAGAACTCTACAATTTAGGGCTGTATGCAAATAATCTTTTCATTCTGTTTGAATTTGCGGCTGTTATCGTTTGCCATAGGAAATACCCTTGTTAAAACATAAAACGTTACAGGTAAACTACCCCTTTCCCTTAACCGATCTTCACCAAAAACAATAGGTCTTGAGAACTCTACAATTCAGGGCTGTATGCGAAACATTATTTGATTCTGTTTGAATTTGCGGCTGTTATCGTTTGCCAAACAAACAAAATTACCCTTGCTAAAAAAAAACCGTTGCAGGTAAACTACCCCTTTCCCTCAACCGATCTTCACCAAAAACAATAGGTCGCGAGAACTCTGCAAAACCGGACTGTATGCAAAAAATTATTTGATTCTGTTTGAATTTGCGGCAGTTATCGTTTGCCATAGAAAAAAAATCTACAGACAGACAGACAGACAGACAGACAGACAGACAGACACACAGACACACAGACACACAGACACACAGACAGACACACAGACACTTTTCGGAAAACGACTTTTTTTCATGTTTTGAGTGTAGTAGAATAAGAATCTGCAATAATCTCGAACACGATTTTTTTTGCCATCACCATACTTCCATTCCTTAAGGAATATGGAAGTAAAATGACTTTTTTCGTGTTTTGAGGGTAGTACATGTATACATGTACATGTATTTGATGTCATTTTGATCAATTTTGCTGCAATTGTAATCAACGTTATGGAACAAGCAAGTAAAAAATAAGTACTGTGTGTGTGTGTGCGTGTGCGCGCGCGCGCGCGCGTGTGTTTGCGTGCGTGTGCGTGCATGCACAGGTGCATGCTCATTACATTCAGTTACTTGATATGTAATGCTTTCACAATTGAAATACATTTCAGTGAGATAACAATTGGATTCGTTCCAGGGAAATGTAAAATTCCTGTTACAACCACACAATTTCTTGTAAAAGTAGTTCTTGACTTTTCCTTATACAGCAAGATGAACAATATAATTCACAACTCTAACCACTCTTTCCTTCTCGAAACACTATTTAAAAAAAAAGTGACTAACAAAAGATCTGAGTATTCCTTCTTCTAGTTTGTTTGCCAACAGAAGTAAAAATATCGGTATGGAGAACCATTCATGACTTCCATATTCTAAGATTTATATTTAAAATCATTTTCGAAATGAAATATTACCATAGAAACTACTTCTTTCTACTTACTGCTTCAGGCTTAACCACAGTACTGTGGTCACTAACGTATACCACCTCACGTTATCGCACTCGATTTTCACTGATGATGGAAGTCGATGGCATTGCCGAAACGTCTGGTTTTGTAGAAAACATTGGACTACGGCCAAATATCCCGGGAATATTTTTTCGGCTTGCACGCGTTATGTTGGTGTGGGTTTCGGCACTTTCCATTTAAAAAGCGTGCAAATGTAAGAAAATAAACATGAGTGAGGCCAGAAATAACGCGAATTTTGTGTGTGTGTGTCTTCCCTGCCTTTTTATTGCTGTAGTCATAATAATAAAATGGAAACGTAAACATTACATAACTGAGATATGCTTACCTGCCAGGAACGATATATTATTTTATACATGTATATTAACTCATACATAATTTACATTAAAATGAAAAAATTATAATTTTATTGCCTGGCAACAAAATTATTTTATTTTTAACAATTACCATTGTTTGAAAAAGTTTAAATGAATTTTCAAGTACTTTACTGTTGTTAAAACGTAAAAGGTTGCCGGTAAACTACCCCTTCCCCTTAACCGATCTTCACCAAAATCGAAAGTCCTTGAGATCTCTACAATTCAGGGACGTATGCAAAAAATTATTTGATTCTGTTTGAATTTGCGGCAGTTATCGTTTGCCATAGAAAAAAAATCTACAGACAGACAGATAGACAGACAGACCACACACACAGACACTTTTCGGAAAACGACTTTTTTTCATGTTTTGAGTGTAGTACAATCAGAATCTGCAATAATCTCGAACACGATTTTCTTTGCCATCACCATACTTCCATTTGCTTAAGGAATATGGAAGTAATAGTGTATACAAATATAGTATTATTTTTTGTACATTTCAAAATTTTGGGACACCAGGTTTCAAAAAGTGGGGCAAAAGTTTGACAAAATCACAAATTCCATGTGGGACATCGATTAAAGAGAATTTTAACGAAAATCTGAATATACTGTACAGTTTTAGAAATTTCAAAATTCTTTGACCCCATGGCTCAAAAATGGAATCAATAATTTGAAAAAAGTGTAAGAATCCATCTAGCTGTTAGACTAAAAGAAATTATAACACACATTTAACTGTGTGGAATTTATACTGTTTATTGTATGATCGCTCTATAATATTGTTACTTTACTAAACAAAAATTAGTCAGTCTGCCTGCACACCCATATTGCTGAGTAATAATACAGCAGTATTGTCTGGCGTCTCTGGGCCACACACACACACACACACACACACACACACACACACACACACACACACACACACACACACACACACACACACACACACACACACACACACACACACACACACACACACACACACACACACACACACACACACACACACACACACACACACACACACACACACACACACACACACACACACACACACACACACACACACACACACACACACACACACACACACACACACACACACACACACACACACACACACACACACACACACACACACACACACACACACACACACACACACACACACACACACACACACACACATGTCAGTTCTGCCATGGTCAAGAGCATAACAGGCAGCACTCAGGCCTAATGTTTGAAAGAAAAGAGAATAAGAAGAATTATCTTGTAGACATTTGTAATTTTTAGTTATTTTTAGAAACAAAATTTAATGTTTTGTTTAATGGGCAGTTAAGAATACTTTGTGTGTATGTGCGTGCGTGTGTGCGCACGCGTGCACGCATGTACAACTTTTAATCTGAACAATAATCTGCTGTTAGAACCCAGCTGCCAGAAGTGGAACATGTAGTAGGATAGCACAATGCAGCAGTACTGTATTCCCAAACTGTCACTTCAGAAAGTATATTAAACAAAATACAGGACCATTATGGGAAGAATAAATAAAGTTTAGTTGTTACCGTTTCATCTGAAATTTGCTTATTAAATTTAAGTTAAATGAAAACAATGCTATGTTTATTTTCAGATGAGTACTACTGCCGTAAAATGTGATTTATGCAGCAAAGAGTTCAGTAAGAGTTCTTATTGTAAACGGCATATTAGAATTCGCATTCTGTAGCGCTGAACGATTACATAAAATATTGTAAGTATTTCTGCTTACGAGAGAACACACGTAGGAACACCGCACACAGCTAAACAAACCGAAAATAAGTTACAGGTTTATCGTCAAGTCTACAAAGACTCGGATAGAGCGCAGCCGCATCCCATCCCATCTATTAATCGTACGGGCAGACGCTTGTCAGCCCAGAATTGGAATGTATCACACAAGGAGCGTCTGCCCGCACGATTAATAGATGTGATGGGACGCACCTTCGCTCGCCCCTCCAGTACCCCCACCACGTCGCCAGATTAGTCGGTTAACAGCTCCGATGTCCGTCCCGTAGACGCAAGTGTGGCACTTTACCTGAGGGGGGGGGGGTTGACTGTCTGATGAAGACACATCGATGACTCACAGTTAGTCTTTTGGCATGTTTACAAATGCAGAGAATCATGGAAGAAGCATTTTATACATTTTGAGGGTGCATTACAACTCCAGTTTAATGACAAGGAGGTTAACGACAGTGAGAGATGTTTCATGTGTTGTCAAACAGTGTAAATGGTATTGGGATGGTCATGTTGCACAAAAGTAGAATCAAAGATGGATGAAATTATTATCTGATTGGTAGCCACTGAGCAGAAGGGGAAGATTAGTCAACAACCAACTGATGAAGGGACGAATTGTGCTAAATTGTGAAAATCCACTGGAACAGAATAACACAAGAAAATAAAAGTTAGTATTCTCTAGGAAAGGCCTATGCTTGTGATGATAGGTTATTTTGTCTGCTTTATGAACGATATTTCAAATTATAATAAAAATTTTTGTTAAATATTGTAAACGCCTGGGTCTTTTTATGTTGTACATGTTGAATTAATAAAGGCACATATATTCATTATTCTACTACTACTACTACTACTACTATTACTGCTACTACTACTACTACTACTACTACTACTACTACTACTACTACTACTACTACTACTATGACTACTACTATTGTTACTATTATTAGTATTACTAATATAATATTTCCCTAGTCTGTGTAAAGTAGACTATTATGCTGCAAAAGATACTCAACCTTCAACTCACACTTCACGTTATTTATGAAGTTAATAACATGCCTTTTCCAGTTTGCATATTATTTCAAACATTTTGGATATGTTAAGCTTCCTATATTTTTGGTTAATAATTGAGAGTGTATTAGAACGTATTGGTCTACAAGAAGTATTTATCAAAGAAACAGTTCGAATGTTTCTTTCAGCTATTATATTTTTAATATAATTATGACATGATTATTTTTTATAAATAATTTAAAAAATATGAGCATTGGAGCGACCATATTTATTCTATCTCCTTGAGGCTGGAACAAATCTTATTTCATTTAACCCATGTTGAAGATGATGTATTAAAAATTATGAAAACAGACAAACACTGCAGTAACTTAGAAGCAGGGCCTTCGACAGGGGGGCAGAAGGGGTAAATGGATAGGGGCCCGGCACGTGTTTTTTTTTTTTTTTTGTATAAATCGAGTATAATTCTATTTTTTTATTCCGAAATTAAATACCACCAACTGAAGACATTTAACATTTAACAAGACACTGCCAATGGACAGTGTGGAGGAAACGTGGGAGGGTAAGGTGGGTCATTGTGTGAGTCAGAGTTGGCTACTCTGAGTGACATGAAAGTAGTGATAGAGGGGGGGCTCACCCTTACGGGAAGGGGGGCTCACCCCCCCGGAAAGGGCGAAGCAGTCATTCGCTGATTGTTTTAGATACTAGTATTAGTGGTATGTGCGCGTGCGATGTATTCTGCTTCTGTTTAGAATTAGTCGTTAATATACGAATAAAGTTGTTTAAGTTATTACTTTATTCATAATATTAACGAATCTTTTTTTCGTGTAGTATTGAAGAACACCCAACCTTCTGAGCCGTCTTTGTTTTTATATTTTTAATATAAAAAATTCTTTTATGGATTCCCAATTTAACCGTTTTGTAACAGATGTTATTCAAAATATTAAAAATTAAATTGTGTTTGTTATGTGTTAATTTATTCTGATTAATAGAGCATAATAATATTAATGAAACAATGTAGAATTAAGCTTTATTAAAATTATTTTAACTTCATTATCTCGAGCAAAATAAATTAGTTTACGAAGATGGTGCCACTGTGCGTTCGAATTTGGCGCTTAATTGACAGGAGTATTCGCCGTGCACAGTCGATAGTAGCGTTTCTCATGGTAGTTATAAGAACTATATGTTCAATCAGCTGTTTGATTGCTATATCAAATACATAGTATTTTGTACAATTTCAGTGTTTATAGAATAATTAATTTTCTTTTACACTGCATTGTTTAGAGTATTTGTTGATGATTTGAGAAGTTCTATTTTAATTTTCTTTAAATTACTAATTAAAGTCAATTTTGTGTCTCGTAAAGAATAAAAAGATATACAAAGCAAACAATCAAGATTACAATATTAAGAGGTAAGAGGTTATATTTTGTTTCCAGTATTTTCCTGTCTGTGCTTGTAGGCATGTTTTTATTTTGATTTCTACTTCAATGATGTGTATTCTACTACAATCGATGTGTATGAATTTCAGTCGAAGTCGTGAAAATGGACTACAAACATAAGTCAGGTGCGCAGAAGCGCAAAGAAAGAGAAAAGAAGCTAGGGCTCTCCAAGAAAGGCTGTCGAACCTTATTTGAAGTTAGACTGCAAGTAAAGAGCAAGGGTGATAACAGTTATGAAATCAGCGCTGCCGATGCCGATCCCAGTCCAGTAGTAGTAGAGGCTGACAATGATGTGCTCCACGTTGATGTTGCTGGTCCATCTTCTAAGAACTCTTCACCGCAACAAATTGTTGATGAAGGTTTTGCAGACACTGCCGGTCTTGAAGTTATTCCAGAAGACTCCAAAGATACTTCTGATTATGATAACAGTGGTTCTTCTCACGACACTATCATTTGCGACTTACCCATGTAAGATCTAGGCAAACCTAACCCAGTTGGTCACTGCCAGTAATCTGGGACACATTCATAATATCAACTATATTAGTGCAAAAGATATTGAATTCCTTGTTAAAATTGGCCCTCCATCTTTTCTAAAGAACTTCCGAGTGACGGCAAAAGAGCTTTCCCGCGATGTGTTTTGGTTTCTAAACTAGCTAATGCTGACACTGTGCCACAAGATTGGCTCCCGTGGAGTGAAAGTACACAATCTCTACATTGTTTCCCATGACGACTATTTGGTTGCACTGATACGCCAGATTCTAAAAAATCAATTTTGTTAACTGGTGATGGTTGGAAAAAAGAGTATACCTGTCGAAAGTTGTATAACAAGCTCCCAAAACACGAAAAATCTTCAAATCACAAATGGTGTTACATTAAATGGCGTGAAATGGAGAAAAGCCTGAATAAAAATATTGATATTGGATCTCGATTGGATGATGAAGTCACAAAAAAAAACTCAGTTTTGGAAATATCTTCTTCAACTAATACTATCTGTAGTTTTATTTCTAGTAGAGAGGGGACTTCCATTCAGAGGGACGTCTAGTAATATTGGTGACACCAACAATGGCAATTTTTTAGGACTCTAGAACGACCCAGTACTGAGAGAACACGTCGTCAAAGTAAAACAGTCGCAAGAAGAAAGGAAAATACTTCAGGCTCATTATCTATCGCCAGAGTCTCAAAATGACTTTATAGAGGCATGTAGTGCTAAGGTTACCCAAGTTATACTTGAGGAGAGGAAAAGATCCAAGTATTATGGTCTTCTTGCCGATGCAACTCCGGATACGTCTCACACGGAACAAACCACATTTGTCTTGAGATATCTTCATGAATATGAAACTGAATTCAAAATTGCTGAAAGATTTCTGTGTTTTGTTGATTGTAACAAAAAGACTGGAAAAGACATCGTCAACCTTATTGTTGAGGAACTTAAAAAACATAATATACCCTTAGCTGAATGTCGCGGACAGGGGTACGATAACGGCGCTAATATGGCCGGATTGTATAATGGAGCTCAAGCAATTATTAGTGTAATCAATCCACTTGCATTATTTTCAAACTGTGGGGCACACAGCTTAAACTTGTGTGGGGCTAATGAAGCAGAATGCTGTGAGGAAGTAGTAACATTTTTTGGAATGGTTGAGATGACTTATAACTTCTTTGCCAGGAGCCCTCAGCGGTGGGAAATATTGGAAAAACATATTGGATGTTCTCGTATATCACACACCAGATGGTCTGCTCGTGTTGACAGTGTCAAGCCATTTGCCAAACATTTGCCACTAATCAAACATGCACTGAACGAGTGTAAAACTCTGAATTTGTCGGCAGAGTGCAAAACAGATTTGCAGGGAATAATGAAGTACTTGAATACATTCAAATGTGTACTACTTATGGCCACTATTTGGCTTAAAGTCTTAGTTTCAGTCAATATAAGAAATAAATTGCTACAATCTAGAGATGTAACTCTTGATGTTGAGGTTGCAAATATCGAGAACCTAGTACAAGAACTCAAAACTTTGAGAAATCAGTGGAACACACTGTTCAATGAAGCAAAGCTAGTGGCGAACAACATTAATTCAGTTTCTGCTTGTGAAACAACATTCCCTGTGAAAAGAAGGAAACTTGCTCATGGTAAAAGTGAAGATACACCGATTGAAATTGAAGATGAATCTCGAGAAAAGTGCGAGTTTAGAGTAAATATATTTTACAAATTAATGGACTCTGTGATTGGCGGGTTGACAGAGAGGTTTCAAGTTGTGAAGAAAGTAAACAACATGTTTCAATGCTTATGGAATTACCAAAGGCTAAATGAAGATGAAATTGAGTCAGTACTCGGAACTTCAAGCAAGCTATGGTGTGGACCTAGATTTAGGACTAAGCAATGAAGTAAAGTATCTGAAGTCAGTTCATGAATCGAACTTTAGCACAAGCACAAATATATTGAAACCCCTTCAGTTGCTCAACAAACTCAAGGAACTAAAACTTGATAGTTTGTTTCCAAATGTATGCATCGCAATACGAATATTCTGCACCATTCCGGTTACTGTAGCTGAAGCTGAAAGAAGTTTTATCAAAATGAAACTTATAAATAACGTCCTAAGATCTACGATGGGCCAGCAGAGAATGAATTCACTGAGTCTCTTAGCAATAGAGTCTGACATTGCTAAAAATATTAATCATGAAGACATAATTAAGGATAGTGCGTCTAAGAAGGCAAGAAGAATGGTATTTTAATGAACTTCTGTAATAAAGACGTTTTAACTTCTGTGTTTTTTCAATATAACTAACTTTTTCAATACATACCAAATTATGTAAGTACTGTACTTTCCTTTTTAAATTGTATTGGTTATGCCTATAATTTTTGTTGTGGTTTCTTTATGCTGTGCTGCTACTTATCTTTTAATTTCGCTTACATTTTCTAAAATTAGACTAGTTATGTTGCAATGCATATTGTTATAAAATAAAATAAAATTATTTATTTGTTTTATTTTATGATCCTGTACATCAGACTTTTTTTTTATTCCAACAGTGCAAGTACTTCTACTTGAAGGGCCTTGACTAGACAATATATTACTTATCAGTGTATCATCCATCAATGGGTAACGTAAGAGTAAGGATGGCAAGTTGGAAGGGGGGATGGTTGGAGGGTTTGGTAAAACAAGGGGTCCGAAATGCTTATTTGCATAGGGGCCCGGAAATCCTCTCGACGGTCCTGCTTAGACGTGTACCTGACGGGCATGGTCGTGTAGTTGAAGCAACAAAACTCCACTTGGAAAATCAATCATCACAAGCATAACTACAAAAATCTGGGTAGATAACCACATGGTGGGAGTTGCCAGGGAACCTTTGTTCATATACATATGCACGCTATCTATTGAGGTAATCTGAAACTAGATGTACTGAATTTTACTCAACAGATTTATTCATAATTTTGACGAATTCATACTTAAAGTGATCTTTTATTAATCTATTACGTGGCATTTTTATCATAATTTACTGTAAGATTATTTTTCTAACATTTGCTTACAGACAGACAAGCCTAAATTAGCAAATGATGTAACTCTCGTTACACAACAGAGTCAGGCGTAAACCATATGTATCGCACTCGTGTGTTTGTAGGAGTGGGGAGGTCCGAGACCACTGGGTGTCAAAGCTCGACGCAGTACATAAAAAGCACCGCATTAATGTTAAGGCAAACCTACGCCCTAGTGGTGACCCTGTCCTCCTCCCCTTTTTTTAAATTCAGTTCCAACATTTCATTATTTTTACTCCCGGGTGTCAAACGAGCAGAGGCTCCACAGAAGTACATAAAAAGCACCGCATTAGTGTTAAGGCAAACCTACGCCCTAGTGGTGACCTTGTCCTCCCTTTTTTTAAATTCCGTTCGAACATTTCTTAATTTTTATTCCCTGTGTTGTTACAATACTTTCGTATACTGGCGCATATAAACTTTCTTTAATTTTCTGCTCGATCACATGTTTTCATATGCCTATCACTTGTAATTCTTCTCATATCAACATTTTTATGTTTTTTTCTCTTCACAACTACGTAAATAGCACTAACGGATGAAGAGGAGAAGAATTTTTAAAATACCGAGTCAGTAATCATTTATTGACATCTATTTTTACGAGACTTTTTTCAGAATACAGTTCTGAATCAGTGACATGGTCCTCGTTTATATTGGCTTATGAAAGCTTTATAATACATTTAGCGTATCTGATGTCGTGTTTATTCGTTCTGTATTGGGGTTTTGGGTAATGCGCATGTCATCAATAAGTTGATGACAAGAGGGCGAATTGGGATATAAAGATATTTTATTATAAACATATTGCAAAGAAAATATGTGTTTTCTTCGGCCTAAAATAGTGAAAATACTCCAATGACGCCACTACAATTTAATAATTTCTAAGCAGAGCAATACAAAGGGACAGTTTTTAAAATGTAAAGTATACATAACGGTACCAGTGGTCCTCATGAGGTGTAAAAGGCTCGTGAAATCACCTTACATATTTGTATATAAGTTTATCAAAGGATGGACAATATTGACCAACACAGATTTAATTTGTTTCAGAAGGCTAACTGTGTATAATATAATTTTTAATAAATTTTATTTTGACAGTATATTCGTTTTGTATTCAGTCTGTATGTTAAATTTACTTTGAATATTACTATAAAACTTTAAACTTATATATTAATATATAATAAACTTAAACATTAAACTTAAAATTATATTATGTATTATTAATCTTATCATATGTATCATATATCGTATGTATTATTTATCATACAAATAATATATATGATTGTCCTTTATGAACTACTTATAGGCCTAACTCAATTTTCGTTGAAACTAAAGTACAGAATTCACAAAACGAGTTTTTTGTTCTGTTTATTAATTTTAACGTAATAATAATGGCTTAAGTAGTTTAGGAGTTAAGCAAGTAGGTTGTCTTATATAATTCGTTCGGCACTAAGAGAAAATAGTCCTGGCCAGTACTACAGTTCAGACGCTCATTATTTCCCCCGGATGTTATTCCACGTAATTTATAAAAATTAATCAACGTAATTTCGAAAAATTCAGAACAGAATCTCAAAGTGAAACAAGTGGAATCCGAGTTTTCAACTTGCCACAATGCGGTCAATTTACATTTGTGGCACGGGTTGAATGGATTATAGGTGCCACAGAAAAAGCAAGTTAAAATTAATTAGTTTATTTATGCAAATTGTTACTCTATTTTTCATTCAATATTTTAAGTCCAGGCGTGTGTGACAATATCAAAAACGTTTTAAATTAATATCTAAATCTCGAACATGAAAATCGAGGTTCTATATGCAGTGAAAAATACTCAACATTCGAAACGCTACAGTTCGGTCAATGTTTGTTAATGTGAAATAATACAGACACACCTAATTAAGTGTAATTATTTAGCCTAAAATAAAAAATGTTTTTTCTTTCTCCCTTATCGGTAGAAAGAAGAAAGAAGTAGTTTTTACTTCTTTCTCTCGAATCCTGTTTTTGCTTCTTCAAACCCTTGGCTCTTGTCATTCTCAGCAAAATGGGTCTCTTGATATAAGTGTCAGAGAACCGTACAAAGTTTAAGTTTAGTTGATTAAACAAACGTCCTACTTCGGTATGAATATGTATGCTCTGGCAACTGCAAAACTTAAAAAAAAACGATTTTTTTGTGTATCTATGTGTACTACAGGTCTAAACTAGGCGTGGACGCGAAAAAGCCCCACTTTTCAAAGTTGTGAAAAAATTGCGTTATTACTTTTATCAGTACAGCAGTGAAACATCAGTAATGTATCTTACAAAGTGCATTCTACTATCCGTACCTGTGGCGTATCTAGAAGCTACTCCGTGTAAGGGGGGTGAGAGTAGCTTAAAGGTTAGTTTTACCTTTATTTTATTAATTTTGAAATATTGTAATTACTTTTTTTCTACAATTATTTCTAAGTCTTACTTTAACACATGGAATTTTTCCGACTGATCCCCTGACCCCCCCTCGTAGTTAGGCTACTGAAATACGCACTAAACATAGAATATTATTCAATAAATAACTAACTTACTCTCGTGGACTACACGTTATTTGCATATAAAAAAATATAAAACGAAACTTGTTTTTGCTTGTTTTTGTAGAATATCTCGTTGAATTAACTTTCACTTACTGCGGTGGTAAAAATACTAAAAAGTTACTGACAGAGCTAACAAAAACACCACATCACATTCGTACACTTTGGTTTATGTTCATAAACAAAACAAATCTTATTTTTTAAACAGCTATTGTACATTTAGGTTGGATGCAAATTTGTTAGGGTTTTTCAGTATCTCAACTGACAGAACATCGTAACAAATTGATGATACCCACATGAACTTCTGAGACTTTTTACAAAATTTGGACCCCCTTTCCCCTTGCCCATGTCAATCATCCTCTATTACTTAGGTTAACGTTATTGAGAAACAGAAATTAAACAAATCTAGAACTACAGTATACAATTAACGCGTTAAATAAAGCAACAAACACAAAAAGCAACAATTCGAAACGTAATCTGGTAATAAAACAACTTCACAATAACTTTGCTGAATCTTCAGCATTGAAGATAGCCTACTTCATCAGAGCTGTAGGAAGCACCCCCTGATGTGTGGACAATTTTCTCAATGTGCTTATTGCGTTTTTGCCATTTAAAGAAATATTATTATTGGTAATCAAAAGCATTTTTGTTTTTGATTAATGCTTAGTATCTGTTTGAACACGGGCAACTGACACAAGTATAACACCCTTTAACTGTCATAACACGTTCAAGCCTAACCATTATTAGAATCTCAGTAGTAAATGAGAGATATAAACACAACTAAATTTTGTGTAGAAATATTTAGTCTTACTACACGACTATACATTTGAAGTAATTTAAGAAAACAGTTTACTATCAAATTCTTGACACAGCATTTTAAATTTTTACTACAGAAAATAAAGATTTGTTTCATTTATTTTTCAGGTAATTTTTTTACGCCTGAAATATATAACTATTTTGAGTTTTTATAAAATATTCCAGTGTAGGAAATAATTCATGCTTTAGATGAATGCTGCTGTTCTGTCAGGATGGAAAGCATTGATTTGTGCGATGTTTTTAGAATTAGCTTATACGACTTAAAACAAGTAGAATATTACAGAGACGTTAACACAAGTGTGGTGACGCCAAAACGAGGTCAAGCAGATGGCACGTACAAAGACAGTTACACTTCACTCTTTGTACAGTCTGGCAACTTTATCTGAGTCCCCGGACGAAATTCGAAGCTGAAGAGCCTCCCTTCGCCCTTCCAGTCCACATGTTACTCGAGCCACTCTATTTGTTGCCGCGCGAGCCAATAGGAGCTCGTTTCGTGTGCTGTTCATGCAGCGCTGTCAGATACTACAATATGTTCATTCCATTCCAAGTCGTCCCACGGTAAAGGTCCGTAAGGCGAGCATTGTGGCATTCTTGTGGCTACATCACGCTCTGGTGTTGATTTACGGCAGTGTGACAACACTGCAGGCCAGGCGCTGGGTGTGACGTGCTGATGTGTTTCCAGCACATCGTATTGCCTTCTCTCTCACTCCAAAGTAGGGTTACTCCCTCCCGACAGACGCGGAGCTAGCGCTGCCAGCCAGGGCTTCAGAAGGAGTTGCCAAGCTGTAACTGTGAGTACATGGGAAGTTTAGACAGTCGTTTCACACAAGGTGCAAACGCATAATAAACAGACTTAACTAAAACTGGCGTTTATATGGTTCTTCTAGTTTTAAAAGACTCTATACTTAACAAATTTTATTTTAAATTTATTTCTTGTAGTTGTGTAATAAACGGATAGTCGTTTTAGCGCCCCCTTCTCACACTTTCTCTTGCCCTCCTTCTATGTCTTTCTTTTTTCTTAAATTCTCTGCTTATTTATGTTCATTTCTGTCTTCTTTTCTCCGTGCCACTCGTTTCCTTTATTCCCTGTCACCCGACTCAATCCTACAAACGATTGCTTTCGAGAGCTGCGTTTACATACAAAGAAAGAACAGTTTTGTGTTCACAATGTCTTCTTTTGGTCCCTTTTTTATGCGTTGAATACAATAAGTCTAGAAAAGTACAGATTAAGCCTCTCGTAAAAAAATTCAAGTCTATTCTGTAGGGACGTTATAGGCAATGTTGGCTGCCACTTTTTACAAATTAATATTTTTAAAACATAGGCCTATAATGTCACGGAAAAATGAGTAGAAGATAATTGGATTTATTGATCGTAAATTATAACGTGTTAGGCCTAGTTTGGTTACTGCAATAAAATTAAAAATCGCTTTTTACCACTGAACAATTCAAAATTTTTACTTGGAACTTATTAATTTTACTTCACACATAGAATTATATACGCTTGTGTGAACGTTTATTTCAGTGCTTCTAAAAGTGACAACCGCGCCTTAAGTCAACGCTTGTAATTAGTCTTCTTTTCTAAAGGAGATATCACATTCAATTATAATTTGCCTTAGAGTTTCAAACTTTCTGAAAATCACAATCTTTAAGAATGTTAGAAGTAGTCAAAGAATTTATTGTTTTTTTATTATCAACGACAATTATTCTTTTGTCTATTTTCTTTTAACGACGAATAAGTTTTATAACGTGTCAATAAAATATGTAATTACTGTTAAAAGTACTTCCAGGGCTATCAGGCCCGTGGTCTTATGTTGTTTTGTACAGACGTTTCAACCTCGCCATTGTAAGGCATCCACTGAAGATGGCCTCCAACGGCGAGGTTGAAACGTCTGTACAAAACAACATGAGACCACGGCCTGATAGCCGGGAATTAGTTCTAGTAATTGCGACGCCAGCCATGGAAGCTTAATATATGTAATAACTATTTTGTAGATACCGGTACGTACTTATATTGTGTGATCATTTGTTACATTACAAAACGGTATTACAGCGTAACCTGTAAATAATAATATTGCGTGAAAATATTTTCTTGACTTAGATTTTAGTAAAAAAATCCGTGCGACGGAAAGGTTTGCACTTTACTTTAATCATAACTTTTGTAAGAGTTTGAGCGCGCGCGTATGTCTCTATCTTTTTAAAAAATACAGGTGATCTATTTTAATGCTTGCAGCAAATGTATCGGATAATTCTTAGTCATTAGAACGTACGAAATCTTCGAGGTTACAGAACTGAATAACATATACTGTATTTATGAAGCAAAACCTGCAGCTAGAAAAAAATTTAATTCGTCGATTGCTAGTGTGTCGAATTAACGATTTTGTAATATTAGCTTTTTTTGTATTGGGTTTTGTATTCTGCTTATCTGTGTAACCACTCACAGATATGTTTAATTAATTAAGAGCTTTCGTTTCTACGTAACGGTGTATTTATATGTTTACAGCTCATTTGAACACGCTGTAAAACACATTAACTGTAGTATAATTGCTTGTTTCTATTTCAGTTTGTTTTAATTAGACCTACTGTTGCCGCAAACATTTTACGTAATAGCTATTTTCCAGCAATGATGAAAATTTTGTTTAATGACCTGCACGAAAATACCGTTTTGTTTATAAACAATGCTACATGTATTAATGCTATAGAGTATTCCATGGTTCATTACGTTTGTAGAAATTATAATTTAGTAATTAATAATTACACAAGCTGAAAAAAAATTTAATAAGTCGTAAATGGTAAAAGAGTATGCATATATATAATACATCACCCATTCACGTGGTAAACAGTAGGGCTATACTGCATAGCAGCAGTTGCTTGTGTAGCTTTTTCCTATTAGATCTATATATTTGGACTATGACGTAGGTCACATAGTTATAGTAGGCGTAAGGTATTATAGAGAATGCATAATATTGCAAACAAATCCTAATACTGAAGAGCAAAATAAGGAGTATTCAGCGATGACAGACCGTCAGTTACTGTTATATTTTAGTAATCGTTGGATAAATTTGATTGAACGTTTTGATATATCTAAGAGAAAGATCAGAGTACGTTGGTCATATTGAGTAAGATCAGAGTAACGAAGATTTTCCAAATTTGAAAAATGGTTGGTCGCTTTTTCGAAAATCACAAGTATGGGATTTTTACTGTTAATTCATTTCCAGGAGCTATGGCATCTAGCCTATAGATCAAATAGATGTAAAATACTTTTGGTTGTTTGATTGGCATGCTAGAGGGTCATAGAGCAACATCCAGAAATGTGTCGTGCTGTATGCGTTTTGTGAGTATTGAAAAAATCAATACAGTTTTACATGGTATTTTGAGAATAACAAAAGCTATTGATACAAACTTAACTTAGTAACGCAGGAATCCCAGTCTATTGTTGAACTTTCAAAGCACAAGTATAAGTATAAAATACAGTATTCTACTGGTACTGGCTTAGTACTAGCCCAATACCAATTTTACCAATTTTAACTACGGGACCACCGCAAGAACAAATCTTTTAAAATAAAAAAAAAGATTTATTAAAATAGGTCCAGTCGTTCTCGAATAATCGGCGAACATACATAAAAAAAACGACGAATATAAAACCTCTTCCTTTTTGAAGTCGGTTAAAAATGTTTTAAAGGCCGCAATTTTGAAACTTACCGTATGATTTTTTCAGACGTTTAAACGAAAAAGGCAATGGAATGGAATTTTTAAATATGCTTTAATGCCGATGCCTTACACATCTTTAAATATTCTTTTATTAGTGTCTTACAGATGTTATGAAACTTGAATTTTGCACTAACGAAAGATAGGCTATAGAGAGGGGTCAGTTTCAGCGTAATCTTTCGTGATTCCTGCACATTTACTTTAAATATGATATAAATGCATAACAAAATGCAGAAAAGAATATGATTTAATTTGATGTAAAATTAATTTTTTTCGGTCAGGTTGTTCTAATTTTATAACTCTGTAAAGGCGCATACTTCAATTGCATTGTTATTCGCAATTTTCTTGAATATTCCGTAGAAAAACACTTCTAATAAAATTACAACTACGTATTCAATTGTTAATATTGTACGTAAATAGTATTATTTGACCGTTGTGACTTAAATGTGAATTATACGTTTAGTGTGGCAGTATGCAGGCGTCAGCAGTGCATTGGGAACTGGGTCGCTCATATTTTATACAATAGCTGTTCTGCAACGTGATTTACGGTCTCATTGCTAGAGCGCGCTGGGACCAGTGTATGGCACTTAACAGCTGTTGTATCCGTGTCGCACTTCTAATAAGTGTGTTGGGGCAAATTATAAATTGTGATAGCGTTCTTGGTACTGCAAAGCATAATAGCTTTGCAACTTGTTACGATACGATTAAATAACGTTAAGATTCTTTATTTATTATTTTCGTAAAGTTTTAGGGTTTTCATAATTTAATTTCATGTATTCCATAAAAAAAGATGATCCAATATCTATTTGGCGTTTCTTTACTATCTATAATGATTAACAATTATACTACGAATTAATTTAATTAACGAATTCGTTTTAAACTTACTTAATTGGAAATCTGATACAATAAAACAATGTAGAATAAAGAGTGAAAACTGAATAAAATAAGACTAATCTGCTGACTTGGAACAAGGAAGGTAAGACAATCAACATACACAAACAAAAGTAACGTTAGTGTGAAAGGAAACACAAATAATTAACACACAGATTATCCGGAAAAGAACTACGTAGGCCTACTTTAACGTTGGCCTACGTTAAACGCGTCACGTTGTATGGGCACAGTGTACCAGAGTATGATATAATATATAGGATTGAATCTGTTTGCACGTGCATTAGTATAATAAGAAAAAATGGAAGTCACGGTGACAGTAGTTATTCAAAGCAGAACTCAATTTGGCATCTAATTACAGAAAGTACAAACAGGTAGCAGCACTTGCAATCGAAACGAAAAACACATTTTGTGCCGTACCTTGCTATCCTGTAAACCTTTTCTATCATCGATTTTCACAACAAAGAGACAATTTGAACGTAGGGATACCACTTACGAAACGCTCAATTTTTAGTAGGAAACTAAAACAATAATAACATGTTCTAATGCAATGCGGAATAAAATAATGCGTGTAGAAGGATTCTACGTAAACGTATCGGATTATGACAATAGGTAAGCAAGACAGACGACGCAAGCAAACCCAGTATGGGATGAACTGATTAAAACGTAATGTAGCTAATACGCGTATAATAGTATTGAGCTCTAATGTAGTCTGTCATTAACCGCTAATACATGGGTTCACAAAGCTAATTATTGCATTGTTGGTATTTATTAATAATACTACACAGCAATATGACGTGCCGACTTAATTGCGAGCTGACTTATCCAATGCAGGCGATACTGTAAACTGATATGCAAATTATATTTCTGTCAGCAATACTCTTATTAGTTAATTAACAAAAGTTTGAAATTAAGCTTACCCAACTGTACCTTCATAGTTGACTGTATGAACCTCCTTTTTTTAGGAAGAGTGGGACGGGAAGAACGAGATTTCATTTTATAAATGTCTAGGGCCTACATAATTATAAGTGACGCAGTTTGTAGGACAAGTAAGAAATACGAGTGTGTATAGAGAGAGAAAGATATACTGTATGTAGGAACAGCTCACTGTTTACCGATACACCACAAATGCTGACATCATCGATGTGATGGCTCAGCAAAAAGTTGGTGAGTAACTGGGGCGACAAGTTCGTCGCGGTAACGTATTTAGCAAACTCAGTTTTAAATAAGAGTCCTCCGTCAAACCTCTTTAACGGGTTCTTTTTACAAGGGATTGATTCAGAAGTTTTCAAATTGTTCAGTGAATTACTTAAATAAAATTTAATGAATAATTACATTTATTTAATAATAACCTTTTAATAATTACATAATTGAACATCCCTTAATCTGTATTTAGCTAGGTATAATATATTTTAATATGCTATATGTTGACTAGTATATGTATAAACGTTTTCTGTACCAATTTTAATATCTAATTGTTGATTATTGCTTTTATAATTAATTTAAAAATACCAGTACAATATGAGTAATTTAAATTGTAATAGTGTATAAATTAAGTTCTGTGATATTATAATTTTCTCGTTGTCTTAACGAAAACATTTGAAGATGTAAACAAACTATCTCAACTCTTTCACATGTACAATGATACATACATTACGCACGCACACGCGTGTGAGCACACACACTCGCATACACAAACACGTTCACTCAAATAATTGTTCTGTTGTGTTTGACATTTCTTTTGTATTCATACACAGTTCCTGATGGTGACAATAAACATTGTCGAAACGTCGACACAAATAAGTTAAAATTTGTGTTATATTATTGACCGATCCTCACAAACCTTTCACCGAAAAATTTATTTTGTAGATTTTTTTTAATAAAATAATTTCGTGTGTGTTAAAATACTTTTCCCCTTTTCTGAGTTGGTTTAATTTTTTTTTTCAAAAATGGTTTATTAAACATTTAGAATACATTTAGATGCGTTAAAATATTGCACTTAAAGACACGTGTTTGTGACAGTTGGGATTTTTATGCCAAAGTGGGGAAATTATGAGTAGATATGTGGGGAAAAGAAGTTTAACGGACCTTGGGAACACTCTATAGGAATCAACAGCGACTTGAGATTACTGGTATATTAAGCCATAACTTCTTTATCGAGAATTTTATAAATTCATGCTGTATGTCTTAATTTTAATCTCTCGTAATTTAAACTATGGCGGTTTGTTCTGCTGTTACGTTGTTATTATGTATAGAGAAAAGAACAGATACAATAATTAGAAATATGAATGGATGAAGACGTATAACAAGAGTATATACATTTATTAATCGATTTGAACTGATGATAATGAAAATGATTTATTTATTTCTGTCTAAACGATTGTAGGCTAACTATATAAAAATCATGTAATGGAAACATAATCATTAAGACCAATCTTTAAAAGGGAGGACATAATTCACCACTAGAGCATAGAAATCCTTAAACCTAATGTTTGCCATGCTTAAAATTCACGTGTGGGCCTTTGCCCGTCTGATACTCAGTGGAACCGGACCTCCCCACCGCTTACAGTTTATGTGTGTGGTATATACGCTTGATAGTCGACACTGTAGAGTAACGAGAGTTAGAAAATTGCTGCAATTAGAACTGCTTCCTTTTCATAAATGCTTTCAGCAAACGTCTTGTACTAAATATCAGTAAAAATGCCATGTAAATGATTAAAAAATGTTTAAATATCAATAGATTTTCTTAAAGAAATAAGTAATAGACTATACTTTTACATAACCAAATACGTTATGCGTAGTTCGGCACGTAGCCAACAGATAGCGCACATATTAAACTGCTAGCTGTGATTACTGTTTAACATTCATTAGCAAAATAGAATGATTGAGTCATTGAGTCTTAAATAACAACAAAAACAAATGTTCTTATTAGGCCATTCATATTATAATATTATTGTATATTTATTGAACAGTGTGGTTACCTCGTTATAATATGCGTAAAAGTGTTAATGTTCTACGGGTGTAATTCCAGGTGAAAGTAAATTTCTCTTTTGTTATTCGATGTAGATATATCACACAGGAAAAATAATAAACAACAGGATTGGCATCTCTTAAATTGAACCCTTAGGACAATCCCTGACATGAAGCTGTAGGCCTACACTTGCAATAACAACATTTTCTGAGTCATTTACATGTCAGTCATAATAAAATGACTATGCAGTTGAAAAAATAAAAATGATTTTCGAATGGCTTTTCCGTTTAAAAAATGTATACGTACTAAATTTCAAAATATGTAGGTATAGCGTTAGTAATATATACCTATATTTTAGTAATATAGTATTAGCGTTAGTACACGTAACGGTAATAAATAACAATGTACACTCCTCAAGAGAATAGTGACCATAGGGTGCACTTATGAGACTATTTATAAATCATAAAAAAACGTTAAGGTACAGAGTTTGTTTTTACGTAATTCCTTTTTTCCATATTGCATAGCATTGAATGAAAAAACTATTTTTCACTTTTTAGAGACTTTTATAAAATAATGTCAGGTGTGGTAAAATAATTTTCTCCTTCTTGAAGTTGATTTAATTTTTTTTTAAATTTTTTATTTGATATTACATTTTTCAAGTCTAATAAAAATTGATATCCATTGAGTGTTATTTTGTGAAAGTGAAACTGAAAAACTGAATAGCAGTTTCCAGATAAGAAAAAGTAAAATAAATATGAGAGACCATGGAAGATACCACAGACAAAAAGCGCATACAAGTAGGCCTACGTGCAGGGTAAACTATTAAAACGTATCTCGGCAATGTTAACATGAACGAATTTCTTGTTACCGGTTAATATGTGGCTTCAAAAACAAATAATTACTATGATGCAATAGATTTGTACTGTGGGCAATATTGCCGTGCCGACACAGTTGTGATCTGACACATCCAATATAGTTGGTCAGTAATGTGCATTGCAAATTACAGTATCTGTAGCAGCACTATTATTAGTTGATTAATAACATTGTGTCGTAGACGGCAACCACGTTCACCGAACTGCCACCTCAATGTTGACAGGTGATTAGCATAATACTATTGAACACTGATACCAAACACGCACAGCGCAATATTAATTAAACACGAAATGAAGCTTTAAGTTGCTGTTAGTGGGCCCATAGACAGCTCAACGGCAACGTTTAAACAAAATATCGGTATGGAGAACCATACATGACTTTCATGTTCTAAGATTTATATTTAAAATCATTTACTTGAATTCGGTTCGATAATTTCTAAAAAAATATCGTCTACCCTCAAATTGTTCTCCTATTTATAGATATTTTTGTTATTGTGGGGTAGTCGTTTAATATAATGTCATTTTCGAGTCACTTTACATATAAGAATTAGGTACTTTATTCTTATAAAGAAACTGAACTACGCGGATATTCATCCGTCCTCCTCAACCGATTCCCACCATTAATAATATTTAAACTTCCATAGAGTAATATTTTTATCGTGTGTAATTTCTAAGGTATCTTATCCTTTAAAATTAAATATTCGTACTTTACTTGATTTCAGCACAGCAATTTTCAAAAAATCACCCCGTCCCCCTTCAATTACCCACTCCATTTATAATTATCTCATTTACCATTTTACGGTGGATTAATATGACTTTATTTTCGGGGCACTTATTTATTAAAATTAAGTACTTTACTCTTGTTAAAACACAAAACAATGCAGGTAAACTACTCCTCCCTCCTAACCAGGGCCATCTTTACGCACGGGCTCGCTGGGCTAGTGCCCAGGGCCCCGCGATCCAAGGGGCCCCCGAGTCGAGCCCTTTGGTAACACAATTTACCAACAACGAATGACCAACAGAAAAAACATCCATCCACTAAAATATACCTACCTAATATTATAATCGATACCTATATTTCGCTAATCTAAGTAAAATGTTTTGTTTATTTTACCTCTGACAGCACCCTTATTGCTATGTGAATAAAGATCACTCTGATACAAAATCAGAGGTAAAATAACTGTGAACGGGGATTACCATGTCAACACATTCTGTTCTTTTCCGTTCATTTAAAATTACGCGCCATTAAAAAAAAACTACGCGCGATGCTTTGATGGAATGCGACCGAAGTAAACAGACTCGCACTTTCGCACGCACCGAAGTAAACAGACTCTACCGGGGGACTTCCCTTTAATTTTATTCGGGATTCCCCTAGCGTCGTGTAAATAAATCAGTGCATTCGACTTTGAACTTGTAATTAGTGCGTTTACTGTGTTGTATTGTATTGTGTTCATGATCGTATTGGGTGTTACATACAAAATAATTTTAAAATGTCGAAACGATCATATCCTAGTGGCGCAGAAAAAAGAAAAAAAGCTGCACATCACAGGGAAATAACGGAAAAACTACCAAAATTAACATCCTTTTTTCCAGCACAAGGCGGTAAGAATTTTATGATGATAACTAATTACCTATATACAATATCCTACTAGGCACTTAATTTTGTTTATATTTTTCAATGGTAAATCATTTCTATATAAATATTTTAAGTAGGGTAAGGTAAGGTTAATTGGCAGTATAGGTTATGTTATTTGGCAGTATTTGGAACGTTCGTTGCTGTCAAGTAAAATGACTTTCCAGTTAGTTCAGTTTTTGCCAGAAGATAGCAGCATATGTTGGCCTCACTGTGCAACAACTTCGGAATCTCTGCAGCTCAAACTAGTGATAAACAAAAACTATTCGTAAGGCAGTGCCCGTTTTCATAGGTTATGCGAGTTAGTTTGTGCGCCGTCTCAGTATTATTGTTGTTATTATACTAAAAGTGAGTGTTTTATCGCGAACTTGTGTTCTATGTATAGTATTTGAAATATACTAACCCGTGAAGTGAATCCTTTCGAAAAATATTTGTGTAGCAAGTTATTATTTCCTTAGCTATCTGAGCAAAAAATAACAAATTTGAGTGCCATGTTTTGAAGGCATCACAGTGTTGAAATTCAGAGTCGATTTTTAGGCTTTATAAAGTAATAATAATAATAATAAGTAATAATCTGATAGGAGCTATTATCATAAAGTTCTTTCATTCCAGGATCTTCTGCGAGCAGCGATCAAATTAATCTTTCAGACGAGCCACACGGACAACAAATTGAGGGAATTTCGGAACCCACTAGTTCTGAGCTAACTTTACCCGAGTCAGATAAATATATAAATAAATCATATGGCGAAAATACGTCGACTTCATCGACAACGGCTTTAGTTAAGCAACAACAAAAATCTACTTCAACTCCACAAAACAATTCAAACAATCCTGCAGATTATTTTCGTGAAATGTTAACGGAAGAAGAACGCGAGTTTTTGATTTGCAAAGGGCCTGCATTTTTCCAAAATATAAATTCTGACTTTTCCGAAGCGTCCAGAATTTATAAAGAAGCAGACGGTAGGTCGACCATGCGGAATTTCAACAAAACACTATTTTATCGTAAATTAAAAAACAATGAAACCGTTGAAAGGAAATGGTTGTTATAGTCACCTTCAAAGAAATCTCTATTTTGTCTTTCATGCTGTTTATTTAGACCTTCTAATATCAACCTCTGTTCACCAAGTGGATGCAATGATTGGAAACATATTAATCACATTATTTTGGAGCACGAAAATAGCTTAGCACATAGGCAATCTATGATGACTTATCTGGCACGAAGTAAAACTACTGGTAGAGTAGATACAGACTTACTATCTCAATATACAAGAGAAACAAGAGAAGTGGATTACTGGAAAAAAGTACTTGAAAGAATTGTGGCAGTTGTAAAATTCTTGGCATCTAGAGGACTACCGTTTCGCGGTGACAATGAAACTCTTGGGTCTCCCAACAACGGAAATTATTTGGGATGTATGGAGTTATTAAGTGAATTTGATCCATTCCTCGCAGATCACCTAAAAAAATTTGTTAATCCGGGGAAAGGACACATTTCTTATTTATCATTGCAATGAGTTTATCGACTTAATGGGAAAGCAGGTCCTATTGAAAATTGTAACTGAAGTCAAATTAGCAAAATATTTTTCGATAAGCGTTGATAGTACTCCCGATCTATCTCATGTTGACCAGTTGACTTTTATAATTCGATACGTAAAAGATGTGACGATTTCATTAATAAAAATATGTTAATTAATTAAATTGTTAATGTATAAGCTGAGAAATTTTAAAATTTTAATAAAATCTCACATTTTAAACTAAATCTTATTGCTATCATTAAATAATAATAATATTTAATAAAAAGTCTAATAATAAAATAAAAGGGAATACAATTGTACAGAAAGGGTAAAGCTTGTTAATTAATCCTACATATACAGGCACTGACCAGAATTAACTTGTTTTCTGACCCCTAAACAAACTAAATATAATTGTAAATTTTGTTATTATTTAAATAATTAAATAAGACCACTGTAATGTACTTTGATAACGTCTGTAACTAAGAATATCTCTATTTAATTATTTAATCAAACTTTAGTCCTTTAATTAAATTAGAAACATGGAACTACTTTTATGTTGACTAGTAATTGTCGCGAGATTACTACTCTCCCCCTAACTATTTTTGCCCACTTTGCAATGGAGCGCTCACGCCGTAAGCTGCGTACAGCGTTGTTTCGCGACGCGTGTATAATTATGTGAATGGTTGGTTCAATGAATATTTAAATAACTAAATTTGTGCGGCGATGACATCTCTCTCTCAATGAATAAATAACAAACTATGTAATTTATACATTACTACAAACATGAAGGTGATATTCAACTAATCTATAATCATGTGAAGTGTATTAATGTGAAACAAACTTTCTATTTATTTATTATAACTACAAGAAGTACAACAGTCGTCTAAGATGAGAGTACTTCACCCCGAATGATATAACAGACTTCAGGAACTTCACCGTCTCCGGATACTAAGGCAACGACAGACCTTCAGGAAACACACCAAGGACCGAAGAACCAATTCTGCAGCAAATACTGAAAGCCAGGTGACATGGAGGCTTGTCTTCCATGGTTATGAGTTACTAAAATATTTACCCACAAAAGACAATTTAACTCACCACTTTTAAGACTTTAAAAGACAGACATTATATGTAACATGTAGTCTGTAATCTAATAACACTGGTTATAGCAAAAGAGTAAATGTTTAAACTAAAAGTTTTCTTGTTTTGAAAGATTAATAAAGTCCATTCTTCAAATGGCTCAATTTTCAATATTGTATATGGCAAGGTGACCATTATTAACTTAATATATATTCAGTCCCGGATCCGTGGAATAAATTAAATAGATGTACATCATATTTTGAGGGCCCTTACGAAAGAGTAATATATATATAATTATACTGTAAACTATATATGTTGAGAACTTTAAATAGAGAACTTTATCTCATAATGTAATAAAGAGATGTCATCTGAGTACCGAGTAAACTGAGTGCATAAATCAACAGTCTCCCCTTCCCAATATCCTGATATAAGAATTGTTTTATTTGTTGTGATTAATTTTCAGCTCGTCACAACGAAAGGCAGCCTGTATGATTGGCATTTCTAATTAATGCAGGTTCCCTAGGTTATAACACAAGTTAAGATGTTATAAATTGCGCCACTCTGCTGCTAATTAATTTGCTAATTTGCTTAAGAAAAAGAAAGAAGTAATTGTGTCCCGATATCCCACACACTCAAGCTGTTGATCTATTCACTCATGTATTTTAATATGTGTCAGAATTTTAAATAAGATAAAAATAAGAATTATTATTATAGTAATATAGTATAGGTAACTTTATTTGTAAATATAATATGTGTAAAGTAATATTAACATATTGTCCCATGTAAACAAAACCATGTAGGTGCTTCTCTAAAAGTTTCATTCTTCAACGTGTCAATTTGACGACAAACTCGGACATGTAAATTTCCTGTTGCCGATTGTTTAAAACTGTCATAGTTGCTCTCCCTCAAGTTAAGTTAGACAATACGCCACCCTCTTTGTTTGGTCTATTGTTAATAGAAGCGTGTCTGTTCCTGTGTTTAGTAACCGAAGATTCCCCCTTTTGTAGTACGCATATTCAAGCCTGTGTGAAATTTCTCTCTCTCTCAATGTAAAATGATAAAGGTTGTCATAACATTATAAGTGTTTATTTGTAAAAAAAAAAAAGGTGTAAGAATACGATTGATTTATATTTTTATATTTTTGGTGTAAAAAAAAAAAGGAAGCGTTGTATAGCATTTAATGCAAATAGTAGAATAATTAGTTATAGCCACTCACGTTTCGAAAATGGCTGAATTTAATCCTGATCTATTATTAAAAGATGAGCTATGCTACGAAGCACTTTTACGAGGTCTAAAACACGTGAATGTAACCGTGTCGGAATTACGAAAATTATTACGCCAAACCGGATCAGATATACCCTCGCAGTTAGATAGATTGCGTGAACTCGATTATGACGGCGAACGAGAAACCTGTTATGCGAAATATAGGGAACTGATGGTATTATCTCAGAGCCTTCAGGAAAAAAAAAATCTACTGAAATTTTGCGCGTTACGCAACGTATAGAACATTTAACCCGCCGGTTGAATAATTTATTAAGCTGGCCCGACGTCACCGTAATCCCCGCCGATGTGCAGAAATTTGCGGATGAGGCATTAAGCCAATTACCCATAATTATCAACGACTTACGACGAAAGCCTGACTCATCGAGAATGGAGGAAATTGAGCACTACTTACAAAAATTATATATTTCCCCAGTTCAATCCCCTACTTTAGAACACCCTCTCTCCACCTCGAACCACGAATCACCCACCGTATCGAAGATACAACAGACTCATGAACAAATACCTAGTAGAGAATTAAATACCCTAACTATGTCAGAACCCCCACCGCCTAATGTTCAGCATACTAGCACTAGTAAATATGCTATTACAAATCCTAATGCAACCACCAATCCTTCGAAAAGTATACCAAACGTATATTTTAATGTAGACCTCTACGGAAAGATTTCCCACCCAGTAGAGAAAATAATTAATGAAATTCCTTACACCGATGGCTTAAGTATCACGATTCTATTGACTTTTATCAGATACCTACTGCAAATAAAAGATCTACAACAATTGAGCGATTGGCAAATACTGCAGGTTATCCTACCCAAATGTAAACCACCTTTACGAGATCGTGTGCTAGAATCATTAAACTCGACTCTTCCAGTAGAAGAACTTCATACTACTATAATCAAATATTTTATCCCCACGGGAATTTATGAGGAGATCAAAAGAAATACCGTACTTCGAGTACAAGGAGCCCATGAAAGACTGGCCCACTATATTGCTGACATCAGAGAATCTTCACGTCTACTGCAAGTCGACTGGACTGAAAAACAATTGGTCGATACTATCTTGGTAGGCTTGTCTCCTGAAGAACGCTCCCGTTTAGCACTAATAAGTAGACCTCTCACTTTTGCTGACCTTGAACAATGTAGTGTTCACTCGTCAAATGTGTGGTACGCAGATCAGCACAGACATGCACCGGTATCCACAACACCACATAGAAAGGAAACGCAAGCCCTAGTCTCAGATGCAAGAAGTCTACGAGAACGACGACCATTTCGGCGACCAACCTATGTTCATGGCCATGGTAAGTCCAAGGAGCCTCCACCTCGACACGAAACCAGTGAGACCCCGCATAAAGAATATATATGCTATAACTGCGGAAAACCTGGACACCTCAGTAGAAACCGTAAACGGAAACAGTACAATCAGAAAACTCATTATCCAAAAAAACATGTAAGGCAGGGAGATCCGAAACCCTGTGTCTTCCGCAGCATCGTGGAAACAGGTAAACCCCTGAGAGACCACCAATTAAAACAAAATACTAATACAAATAACAAAAGAAAATTAGACCCCTATGTTAGAAAATTTATCGATAAATGTAACTCTATTAGTAAATGTGATTTCAATAAGTGTGAATTACCGTATATACAAGTTGACCTTGGTGTTACATCCACCCTCGGATTAATTGATTCCGGATCAACGCGAAGTTTAATTAGTCAAGAGCTAGCCAATAAATTATTTAAACACAATTTAGTTAAACGCAGTCAATCAGTAAATATTAGATGCGCTACAGCTAATAAGCAAAACTTAATGATAAAACTTATCATCACGTTTAAAGTAAAAATTAAAAATCTAACGTGGTATTTTCCAATGTTGGTATGCGACGAATTAGGACCCGAGTTAATATTGGGAGCTGATTTTATCAGTAAAACAGGAATAATTCTAGACATTCACGATAAGATGTTTTACTTTGGATTCGATCGTTCACGGAAATATAACTTGCATGATAATGCAAATAACAGAGAAAGTACTAGCACCACTTCTACACATATAAAGCATCACGAATCTGAATTAGGTCATCTGGAAAGTAAAGATAGACGGAACATACAGACTTTAATAAAACAATTCTCCAACGTCCTCACCCCAAAGTTAGGACTGACGGACCTGATAGAGTACAAAATAAATTTGAGCGACAATAAAGTAATACGTTTAGCCCCATACAAATTATCACCTCCAAAAATGGAAGTAATGAGGAACCAAATTAATAAGTTGTTAGAACAAGGAGTCATCGAACCCTCTACGTCATCTTATTCTTCACCCGCGTTTTTAGTACCCAAAAGTAACGACAAACATAGATTAGTTGTGGACTACAGGCAACTAAATAAACGGATAGAATTTGAATCTATACCACTTCCCGACATCCACAATGCTTTTCATTATTTTACGAAAGCAAAAATTTTTACCATTATGGATTTAAATCAGGCATTTCACCAGATACCCCTCTCACAAGAATCAAAACGTCTTACCGCATTTGCCGTCCCTTTCAACCTGTACCAATTTACGAGGGTACCCTTTGGTATATCCCAAGGTAGTTCTGTATGTAGCAGATTATTAGAAAAATTATTTCATGACATAAAATTTAAATATGTGTATCACTACTTAGATGACATTGTTATCTACAGCGAGTCAATTGCGCAACATCTTAATCATCTGCGTGAAGTACTAACCCGATTGGAGAAAGCTGGATTAACCGTAAACCCCAGTAAAGTAAATTTTGCTGTGACACAATTCTCATTTTTAGGTCACATCGTAAAAGCCAACGGAAAGGTAAGCATAGACCCAGAGCGAACCCGTGCCATCAGAGAATTTTTACCACCGCGGGATGCGAAAGGAATAGCCCGATTTTTAGGAATGTTAAATTATTTCCATAAGTATATCCCACATCTAGCCGAAATTGCAGCACCGCTAAATACCTTAAGAAAGAAGGGAATTAAATTTGAATGGAATGAGCAACACCAAACCGCATTCGAGAAATTAAAAGAAAGCATAATATCACCCCCCGTACTACAATTAGCCGATTTTACAAAACCATTTGTAGTGCAGACAGACAGTTCTAGTGTCGCCCTAGGTGCAGTAATATATCAGGAAGAAGATAACTCAAGGTTACCTATTAGTTACGCTTCTCGCACCCTGACAGATCAAGAAAAGAAATACTCCGCATACGAATTAGAATGTTTAGCTATAGTTTTCGCTTTTGAGAAGTTCAAACCATTTTTAGAACATAAAGAGTTTTTGTTAGAAACAGATAATCAAGCGTTATCTTGGCTACTAAATCACCCAAAACAGTTAGGTCGTATCGGAAGATGGGTATTAAGATTAAATTGTTTTAAATTCAAAGTACAACATATTAGAGGCACCCAAAACGTAGTTGCCGATACACTGTCACGTATGTTCCAGCCTAGTAGTAATACTTACGATAACAAGAGTAGAGAAACGCCGATTATTAATACTTTAATTACCGAATTTCCTCTTGCATTTACGGATTTAGCCCAGTATCAACAACAAGACCCACGTTTGAGTCCAATTATTGAACAACTTGAAAAAGGAAATAAGTCAGAGAAATACATATTAAGTAGGAGAGTATTATGTTGTAGAATAGCGAACGGAAAATATTTACGAATAATCGCCCCTGATATTATTAAACCTATGCTGATGGAATATTATCACTCTTCCACCATTGGAGCTCATATGGGAATAAATAAAACCATACATCGAATTCGTAAAGAATATCACTGGGAAAATATGAACAGTGAGATCGCCAATTTTGTGAAAAGGTGTAAGTGGTGTGCACTCAGCAAACCAGCGAGAAACAGTCAAATAAGTCAATTAATCTCAGAGATTCCTGCTACCCCGTTCTCCAAAATTTATTTAGACTTTTCAGGACCCTACCCGCGTTCTAAATCAGGAAATACAATGTTACTAATTTGTGTAGACTCTTTTAGCAAATTCGTCTGGATGTACCCCATGCGGCGAGCCTTAGCTACAACCACAGTAAGTATTTTACAGCATAGATTATTTAAAGAATTCGGTATTCCTGTCCATCTAGTGTCGGATAACGGACCACAGTTTAAGTCCAAGGAATTCAGGAACATGTGTTTCAAACTAGGAATAGACCACATTACCACTACAGAGTATCGTCCGCAAGGTAATATAGCTGAGAGGTATTTGCGAAACCTAAAATCTGCTTTAATAGCCTACCATGCTAACGATCATACTTCTTGGGACCAGAACCTATCCTGGATACAGTTCGCCTTTAATTCAGCATATCATGAAGGACATAAGTCTACCCCATTCGAATTATTGTTCAAGTATAAACCTAACCACCCATTATCCACTAAGTGGAAAATACATGAATTGTTACCCCTTGAAATTAGGGATAAAAATATTAGGAAAATATGGAATGAAGCGCGCGCTAATTTGCGAACAAACTTAGCGAAATCAAGGAAATATCACGAGCGAAATAATAATAATAATGAAGTAAAGTACCAAATTGGTGACTTAGTTATGTGTAAAACACCCTACGAGTAGTGCAATCGATAAGACCACTTCCAAGCTATCATACCGATGGTGCGGTCCTTATCAAATTCACAAATATTTAACTCCAGTAACCGTAGCCCTGTACGAACCCTCTACTCAAAAATATGTACGAAGGAAACATATTTCGCAGATAAAACGTTATCACGAAGAAGGAAATGGTAGAGTACAAGTTAAATAAATGTAAAAAAAAAAGGTATATGTCTGGTACTCAAATGCAAAAGAGTACTTGAGTAACATTTAGCTAGCTAATCGTATAAATAGGTACGAGGCCTGATCAACCTTGAATCCTATTCATCGAAAGTAGAGCAAAGTAAGAAGTCAGCTGACATCAAATATGAGGAATAATTAAGTAACCAATTACTTAATGAGAAATTCTATAACTAGAATAACTCGCATCTAAAGAAAAACCCGGTAGTAGTCATAAGTAGTAGAGTTAAGAAAATTTAGAATGTTTACAATATGTTTTATAATGTGTGAATTGTATGTAGTATTAGAATTAGTCTGTAAAGTATGATATGTAGATAGTAAGAATAAGCAAGTCGAGACTGACTTGTGCAACTCGTAATTGCATACAGAGAAAAACGGGTGAGAGAAATTTCACACGGAAATCCCCAAACATACTCCCGGTACATTCCTGAACAAATAAGCCGGAGGCTGTGTCTTAAGCGGCGGAGTATGTGACGATTTCATTAATAAAAATATGTTAATTAATTAAATTGTTAATGTATAAGCTGAGAAATTTTAAAATTTTAATAAAATCTCACATTTTAAACTAAATCTTATTGCTATCATTAAATAATAATAATATTTAATAAAAAGTCTAATAATAAAATAAAAGGGAATACAATTGTACAGAAAGGGTAAAGCTTGTTAATTAATCCTGCATATACAGGCACTGACCAGAATTAACTTGTTTTCTGACCCCTAAACAAACTAAATATAATTGTAAATTTTGTTATTATTTAAATAATTAAATAAGACCACTGTAATGTACTTTGATAACGTCTGTAACTAAGAATATCTCTATTTAATTATTTAATCAAACTTTAGTCCTTTAATTAAATTAGAAACATGGAACTACTTTTATGTTGACTAGTAATTGTCGCGAGATTACTACTCTCCCCCTAACTATTTTTGCCCACTTTGCAATGGAGCGCTCACGCCGTAAGCTGCGTACAGCGTTGTTTCGCGACGCGTGTATAATTATGTGAATGGTTGGTTCAATGAATATTTAAATAACTAAATTTGTGCGGCGATGACATCTCTCTCTCAATGAATAAATAACAAACTATGTAATTTATACATTACTACAAACATGAAGGTGATATTCAACTAATCTATAATCATGTGAAGTGTATTAATGTGAAACAAACTTTCTATTTATTTATTATAACTACAAGAAGTACAACAGTCGTCTAAGATGAGAGTACTTCACCCCGAATGATATAACAGACTTCAGGAACTTCACCGTCTCCGGATACTAAGGCAACGACAGACCTTCAGGAAACACACCAAGGACCGAAGAACCAATTCTGCAGCAAATACTGAAAGCCAGGTGACATAGAGGCTTGTCTTCCATGGTTATGAGTTACTAAAATATTTACCCACAAAAGACAATTTAACTCACCACTTTTAAGACTTTAAAAGACAGACATTATATGTAACATGTAGTCTGTAATCTAATAACACTGGTTATAGCAAAAGAGTAAATGTTTAAACTAAAAGTTTTCTTGTTTTGAAAGATTAATAAAGTCCATTCTTCAAATGGCTCAATTTTCAATATTGTATATGGCAAGGTGACCATTATTAACTTAATATATATTCAGTCCCGGATCCGTGGAATAAATTAAATAGATGTACATCATATTTTGAGGGCCCTTACGAAAGAGTAATATATATATAATTATACTGTAAACTATATATGTTGAGAACTTTAAATAGAGAACTTTATCTTATAATGTAATAAAGAGATGTCATCTGAGTACCGAGTAAACTGAGTGCATAAATCAACAGTCTCCCCTTCCCAATATCCTGATATAAGAATTGTTTTATTTGTTGTGATTAATTTTCAGCTCGTCACAACGAAAGGCAGCCTGTATGATTGGCATTTCTAATTAATGCAGGTTCCCTAGGTTATAACACAAGTTAAGATGTTATAAAGACTATGAACCTATTGAAAGGTTTTTGAAATTTATACCTATTGAAGAGCACAAATCTGAATATTTAGCTGAAACAGTCTCGATATTTTTGGAAAATAATGATATTTCTATAGAGGATTGCAGAGGACAAAGCTACGACAATGCATTAAATATATCAGGAAAATATTCCGGTTTGCAAGCAAGAATCAAAGAGAAATGTGAATTTGCTACCTTTGTGCCATGCGCAGCACATTCCCTTAACTTGGTGGGTCTTCATGCTGTTGAGTGTGTACAAGAGACAAGTTATTTTCAAATGGTTCAGAAACTGTACAATTTTTTTTTGTGTTCTACCCATCGGTGGGATAAATTGACCAAATGTTTAGGTTCAAATAAAGTACTTAAAAGTCTATCTGACACCAGATGGTCTGCACGAGCTGATGCAGTAAGCGCCTTACACCAAGGTCACAAGCAAATTCGAGAAGCATTGACGTCTATTGCTGATAATAATGAGGAGCCACGAGAGACTAGAAACGAAGCCATTAGTCTGTCGAGAAAAATGGAAAAACTGGAATTTCTTATTCTAACAGAAATGTAGAGTACTATATTAGAAAGGATAGATAAAACAAATGTCAACCTTCAGAAAGCAACAATGACAATTGACGTTGCAATAAATTTGTTAACTTCACTTGCCAATTTTATTGATACTGTCAGGAATAATTTTGATGAATTCGAATCGTCCGCCAAAGAGAAATATCCAGAAGCTGACTACAAAGATCATTATCAAATAAGAAGAGCTAGAAGCTCACGTGTGACATTCTTTGACAGCTCTGCACCATCTGTTCAACTAAATGGCAAAGAAAAATTCAAATCAGAAACTTTTCTCCCAGTGATTGATACCTTGACCGTCCATCTAAAACAGCGATTGGAATCATACAAAGAAATCGGTCAACGGTTTGTTTTTTTATCGCGTTTAAAAAGGTTGAATTCGAAAGAGCTAGGACATAGTTGCAAAGAATTTGCAAAAATTTTATCACAAAGATGTTAATGCAGAAGAATTATCAATGGAAAGTCTGCATTTAAGAGAATATTTAAAAATTGTCCACTCTAATGCAAACGAAGATATAACAATTACAGAACTTTATCATTTTCTAAAAGAAAACCATATCGAAGACACATTCCCAAACATAGAAATAGCCATTAGAATTTTTTTATCTATTATGGTCACTAACTGCAGTGGGGAACGTTCTTTTTCCAAATTGAAAAAAAAAATAAAAACAATTAAGAAGTACAATGCTTCAAGGAAGATTAAATAGTTTGTCGCTGATGGCAATAGAAAATGATTTGTTAAGAGAAATAAAATTCGAAACATTGATCAATGATTTAGCTAATGAAAAAACCAGAAAAGTGCCTCTCATTTCAGTTTAATTTTCACATCATACGCTTGTATCTTTTCAATAAGTAATTAAAAATACAATTAAAATGTTGTGCGTTTCTGTTGATATCCATATCCATACTAATACAGGACGTTGATTTGAACCACGACTTCCGTCACAGGGGTGAATTTACTCATTATAACAAACAACTTTCCCCATTAAACCATATGTCGGAAATGAAAAAATATTTTGGCTTCTTCATATAAAATCTCTTTGGAGCTGAGAGACTTTCTATGGAGAAGCAAATTTTTTTTTCATTTCCTACGTATGGCTTAATGGGGAAAGTTATTTGTTTTAATGGGTACATAGACCCCTGTGACGGAAGTCGTGGTTCAAATAAATCAACGCCCGGTATATAAATCCGAAAGTGTGTTTGTTTGTTTGTCCTTCTTTCACGATAAAACTACTGAACCGATTTGATTATTTGATATGTAGGTAGAGTATAGCCCGACACATAGGCACTTTTTTCCGGAATTCCCGTAGGATCGGGAAAAATGAAACTATCCCGCGGGACACTCACTAGTAGCTTATAATTTCAATAAAAGGGGCCCCATATATCTTTAAATGCCCTGAGCCCCCACTTGGCTAAAGACGGCCCTGCTCCTAACCGAACAACCTGGTTGCCTGGCAACAAAATTATTTTATTTTTAACAATTACTATTGTTTGAAAAAGTTTAAATGAATTTTTAAGTAATTTACTATTGCTAAAACGTAAAACGTTGCCGGTAAATTACCTCTCCACGTTACCGGTTAACCGATCTTCACCAAAATCAATAGGCCTTGAGTCTTCTACAACTCGGGGACATATGCAAAAAATTATTTGATTCTGTTTGAATTTTCGGCAGTTATCGTTCGCCATAGAAACAATCACACACACACACACACACACACACACACACACACACACACACACACACACACACACACACACACACACACACACACACACACACACACACACACACACACACACACACACACACACACACACACACACACACACACACACACACACTTCGGAAAATTACTTTTCTTCATATTTTGAGGGTAGTAAAATCAGAATCAGCCCTTATCTCGAACACGATTTTTCGCGATCACTGAAGCGAATAAAAATTACTGAAGCGCCTCAGTTAACGTTTTTGTTAACATGTTGTTTGAATAGGGGTACATCCTAGGTTAAATTTAATGATTAAAAGTGAAGATTTTTCTGTATGTTTTTTAAAATTTACTGAAGAAATTGTTATAATTGTCTTTTATGCATAAATGACTTGATATGCATAAGTGAGTTAAATATTGGAGAAACAAGGCTGCTAAAGTAGTTAATAATTTTTAATAATAAGTGTCCCGAAACAAGTTCCAAATAAGGATAAACCATCTTGAAGTAAAGGAAGGCTGAGGATGGGAACACAAAGTGTCCCGAAACATATTCCAAATAAGGAAAAAAAAATACATCTTGAGGTAAAGTCATTATAAGTATTAAAAGTATATATGAACTTCACTGAAATAGTAAACACATTTTGTAATAATATATTCAATAATAACAAAACTGGGACAAATAATCCAAACATACTCACAAACAAATGAATGTAGGTTATTCTGTGTTGGAACAATTCTTTCGTCTACCAGTGTACATATTTGTATAGGGTTGTTTTTACTGTGTACATGTTTACTGTGATAAATAAAAGAAACAATTTTTTGAGTTTATTGGTAATAAGTTATATGTAGCCCACTTATTTTGTTTTATGAACTGTAAAATGTTATCCATTTTACAGATAGTCCGCTTTTGAGTTTTCTGCCGCGGTCCATGACCGGAACAGGCATTTTTTAAATAGCTATTTTTTATACTATTCTGCATTTTCAGCGTTTCGTGTTTTGTATTGAATCAAAACAAAAAAACATCATTTTTGTTATTATTTTTCTACAAGAATTTCTAACTAAAAGCAATCAGCTTCTTGACTCTTCTAATATTGTATGTCATATTGAATTAAGTAGATTTTTGCCAATTATGTGTTGACTTTGAATAGTCTGACTATATTCCAACCACACGCGCGCGCGCGCGCACACACACACACACACACACACACACACACACACACACACACACACACACACACACACACAAGCATCTGCTTATTTTAAAAAAGAAATGCTGCTATGCGTACATACTGCTTCGCTCGAGTCTAGTCCCATACATACTTTAAAAAATCTAAACAATTAAATTTACGTACAGTTTTAGTAATTTGTGCTCTAACCGTCTTAAAGTAGCCTACGTAAGTGGTACGCATTTAGATTATGCATAACTTTGAACAGAACGTGAGGAATTGATTAATCGATTTTCAAACAAACGTCTTTTGTTGTCATTCTGTCCAATAATTAGGCCTGAAATTGACACACACATATATATCGCTGTTAGAAGTGTATTTCCTTTAAATTTAATTAAAAATGTGATACGTTCTGAATTATTAGGGATATTTAAAGTTTTCCTGTATTTCATTTTTTTATTAGTTAAAAAAAAATAGATGAAAAATGATTTTTTAATACGATAAGTAGAAGCTGAAGATTTAAAAAATTTTACAAAAAGTACAAAAAAATTGCTGTTAAAAAATGTAAAAAATTGCAGGTTACTGTCGTGGGCTACTCCAGAAAACTCAGGGATGGACTTTCTGCGAAGCCCAGAAAATGGTAGTAAACACTATTGCTCGTCCCAGAATGTTCTTATTCTTATAAATTTTCATTTAGTCGAATTCCATTAATTATGATTCACTATAACAACTTGAGCGCGAGCGTAACGTTAACATATAGACGTTCCAGTAACACTCTGTAACAAGCACACGCTAGAAGATAGAAGAATTCAGTTATCGACCTGGCGCCTTCCTTATTATTTATTTCATTGTTTATCTTATCTTCTTATCTAAAAGACAAGACGTGCGACAGCTAGTCATGGGTCTACTAAGCGCGCGTCAAATTTAGCGAGTATTAACTAAATATTTTCTGTCGTTATTACGATTTAATAGACTTATTAATTCAGTGTTCTGGTTGTTTGCAAATAGTGCATGCTGAATACCTGTATCATAGGACGATGTATAACTGCTGTGGCCATAAGCTTAACGTTCGCAAGGCTTTGATGTAGTAATGTATTCTTAGAACAGTAGCAGTGCCTGTCTGCACCGAATCTGTTCAGAACTGACCCACATTCAGTCCACTGCCACAAAGTAGTAATAAATAAAAACTAAAAACGTCTACATTGTATCCGCGCAGTCAGCCAGCTCTTATCTCTTACTCACTCTCCCTCACATTCTGTGTGACATCATAACGCGCGTTTGACAATTTACTGAAATACTCAAAACTACTTATTGCATATTTTGTATATTTCAATCTGTCCAATTTAAATTTTAATTGTATCGCAATTTAATTTAATTTTCTTGTACTATACTGCATAAACTATACTGCATCATACAAGGATGAAATAGATATAGGCAAGAAGATAGAATGATTCAACTACATAAATGGTACAATGTATTGAAACCTGAAAAATTAAGCAAGGAAAGATAAGTAAAATTTTACAAAACTATGGTTGTCCCCAGTTTTTATTGTAGGCTATAGCAGTGAATCATGAAAATTCACAGGAACAAATGGAAAAAGAATCCAAACAAAAGAGATGAAAATGCTTCGGATGATCGCTCGCTGCACAAGGAGATACATTACGAAGAATATAGAAATAAGAGAACAATTACGTGTTACCAGCTTAAATGATCAAATCAAAGAGCATAAGAAAAGTGGGAATAACATTTAGAATGAACGAGTACTGAGAGGATGCCAAAGATTATGTAGATATATCGACCGCAGGGACGGAGATCCCTTGGAAGACCAAAAAAGAGGTGAAATGATCAGATCGTAACAGGCTATTAGCCTAATGCTGTGTTGGAAGAAGAAGAAGAAGAAGAAGTAGAAGTAGACCAAGAAAAAGACGAAGAGGAAGAAGAAGAGGAAGAAGAAGAAGAAGAAGAAGAAGAAGAAGAAGAAGAAGAAGAAGAAGAAGAAGAAGAAGAAGAAGAAGAAGGATCGATGCAAATATGTGCTTATTAATTTTGTAACCACTTTAAAGTGATTACTGTTAATTTAATGAATTGTATAACGTAAAACTAATAGTGGTAGTAACTTAGTTAAGTGTACGTGCCTAAGTGTAAGTAGTAGGCTAAGTGTAGGTGTAACTTAATGGAACTTATTCGCTTAGGGGATCTTATGAATGTGTTACTTGATAATAAAAAGTCGCTATAGAGAAGAACTCAAAGAGTATCAGATGCTTACAAATTATGTGTAATTTAGTAATGTAGTGAAATTCCTGGCCAGCTTACGCTGATTGTTATTGAAATTGTGTATGAATGTTTGTTATTAACCAAAAACACGGTCAGATTAAATCCCAATCAACAAACTAACGCGAAAATAAACAAAGGAATGCGTCATCGAAAACGAGTAAATCGGAGTTACTATGGATATTTACTCTGTACCTGATAGGGAATGAATAATCACCAACACCTTTCTGAAGCGCCTCTGCCGTGCCACGAGTTGCTGAAAGTGCGGGGTGCGATGGTTTGGGTACTGCGCGGGTTTTGTAGCTTATTGCCGAGCTACATTATTGACACTTTCAATGAAATGGACCATTCTGATATCAGTGTTGGCCTGTATTTAGGCGAGACATAGGAACATAGCAACGTTCCTATGTCTCCATAGAACTACATCCATAGAACTGTATCCATAGAACTACAGGGTGGAACTTAAAAATCATCAGAAACTGGCAAAGGTGGCTTTGTTTACCTACGTTAAACGTTTGACTGACAGACTAAGAACATGAATGTGATTGTTTTTTCAGTGTTAATAAAACTCGTAAGTGACGACTTCTAATTGTAGCATATAAGCGGTAAACATTTGTTTAGCCGTCTCTGTGTGTAGAATACACAGTTCAGTGCACATTTTAGTGGAGCGTTTAAAAAATTTTTAAATGCGTTTGATAAAAAAACTAAAATAAACTACATTCATTTATCCGAATTAGTTAAACCGATTATCTTTATCTAAGAAAAGGTTATATTATATTACACGGATAAAGAATGTTGGTGGGACATAAATTATTAAGAAGGGCCATTAATCAATATGAGCTCTCAATTACGCGTATACGACGAAAAATACAGAAACTGTGTAAAGTGACTTTTATAAACTCTAAGACAATGACTGCCACATCATGTAGTCATTATGGTATCTTATGCTATACTATTAAACGAGCAAAAACTGTATGTATGTCGATGTTTTCTCGAAAAACATTCCAACGATTTTGATGAGACTTTGCCTCTTGATGAGTTCGGGTATGAGATATTTTCGGGTGCCCTACAAAATTTACTTAAACTCCAAATTTATATAATTTACGTAGTTACATGAATTCACCCTTCTATAGATAAATTCATTGTTCATTATAATATTACTGAAATATAAAAATACTTATGAAATTATTTAGCTATTTAATAAATTCATACCTTAGTTATAATTTACATACAAACTCTTATATTCCTATAACTTAAAAATCTACTTATTTAACAACCATTAAGCATTTTTTAAAATATTAATAATTTACAACGAAGCAGAGCTCGGTAATGCGATATTAAGTGATTAAATGAGAGTACTTTATAACAAAAGGTTGATGAAGGTTATCTGTAGGGGGTGGATAAATATATGCTGGTAGTCGTAGGAAAGAAGAGGTGAATGATTCAAACGAATAGATCTATACGACGAAAACCGAAAATATTCCACAACAAAACAGGACCTCCTCGTGTTGAGAATTTGCGCAGTCATTACTGTAACAGACAATATCTACTGAATGTGACAGTAACTTGAAAACACAAAATGGCATTACCCGACAAAGCAGAAATTGCACAAAATGGATACATCTGTGTGGAAAATTTAGCAGAAAAAATCATTTCAATAATTCAGTTTTAGTTTACGTATTACAAGATTATTTATGAGTAGAGGGAAAATGACAGTTCAAACCCACAAAGGAATGCCGCCTTCTTAAAAAACATAAAAAACGATAAAAAACGATAAAAAACAAGATCAAAGAGATGCCGCCGTTCCCGCGGTCCAAGATTTTTTCCCACGCTCTCCCCACCACCCTGGACCCGCAGTATCCGCGAATTTTCGCGAATATAATTTTTTATATGCAGCCTTTCGCAAGCCTAAATCACTTTCACTTTCTAATTTCCGCGAATATAATTTTTTATATGCCGCCTTTCGCGAGCCTAGATCACTTTCACTTGCAACTGGACCACAGCATCCGCGACTTTTTCGCTGATCTGTGTCAAGATCCGCGACTTTTTCGCGTATCTGGACCACAGCATCCGCGAATATAATTTTTTATTTTTTTATATGCCGCCTTTCGCGAGCTTAGATCACTTTCACTTTCTATCACTTGATGCATTATAGTGTATATATTAAATATATGATCGGGGAGTACCAACCTTGCATGAGTTCAAATTTGTTATAATGTATATTAAATCTATATGATCAGGTTTACCAACCTATGGTGGGGGGTTCCGACTTGATGCATTATAGTGTATATATTAAATATATGATCAGGGTTACCAACCTTGCATGAGTTCAAATTTGTTGTGTGTTATAATGTATATTAAATCTATATGATCAGGTTTACCAACCTATGTATGGGTTCAAACTTGATATGTGTGTGTATTATAGTGTATATTAAAATATATGATCAGGGTTACCAATCCTGCATTATTGTGTGTGTATAGAACAGATCTGCCAACATTTTTCTTCGGTGGGAAATTCAAACTATATTATAGTAAATTGTTGACAACGACTTCGATATCAACTCTCTCTCCCCTCCTCTCTCTTTGTCTCTAGACACAGTTGTCATCAGTTTTACATAAGCGTCGTGCTACTTATGGATTATTGTAATTAGCGATACTAAAATGTAATCACCAGGAAATATATTTATCGCCTACCTCATTGTGTTCTACTTCTAATTTTGGTACATGACAGTCATTGACTGCGATTTAGAAATTAATATACTGTCAAGTCTGTGTGTGGTAAAGTGTTACGCATAAAATATGAAAAAATATATAATGGGTGAGGCAAAACAAAACACATACAGCCGAGTTGCAGACGCGTATTTGCAGATTCACCGTGACTGTTACTAGCGGACGCCCGATTTCTTGGTATGCCGTCGCTCGCGTCATCCGTATTTAAAGTTCGCTACTTCCAGTACACATCTCACACTACGTCTTACGTTTTACGTCTTACGTCTTACGTCTTACGTTTTACGTTTTACGTTTCACATCTTACGTCTTACGTCTTACGTCTTACGTTTACGTTTTACGTCTTACGTCTTACGTCTTACGTTTTACGTTTTACGTTTTACGTTTCACATCTTGGTTCAAACTTGATAGGTGCGTGTATTATAGTGTATATTAAAATATATATGATCAGGGTTACCAATCCTACATTATTGTGTGTATAGAACAGATCTGCCAACATTTTTTTTCTTCGGTGAGAAATTCAAACTATATTATAGTAAATTGTTGACGACTTCGATATCAACTCTCTCTCTCCCCTCCTCTCTCTTTGTCTCTAGACACAGTTATCGATCATGATATAAACTCTCTCTCACACTCTCTCTCGCTAGCTCTTTATGTCATCAGTTTTACATAAGCGTCGTGCTACTTATGGATTATTGTAAGTAGCGATACTAAAATGTAATCACCAGGAAATATATATATTTATCACCTACCTCGTTGCGTCCTTTTTTTGACACATGACAGTCATTGACTACGATTTAGAAATTAATATACTGTCAAGTCTGTGTGTGTGGTAAAGTGTTACACATAAAAAAATCTCCTTGAAATAAGGTATTTTCAAAAGTTTTGTGTACACATACACACATTGTATATGTCTCTCTCTCTCTCGCTGCAAACGTTGATAAGAATTCCCTTATTCAAACGATTTGTATGTGTGTACACGAACTTAAATACAGACGATTGTAATTTTAAAAATTCATTTTTGCATTAAATATATATATCGTAAACAATGAAATAATAATATTTCGTCATTGTAAGATTTTAATAAAACAATTATCAGTTTAAATAATAATTTTCATGATTGTAAGATACAACCTACAAATTATTAAAATGTCTCTCTCACACACATTTCTGATTACTATACAAATAATTGCATGCATATTCGGGGTACGTTGACAGCATTGATCCGATACTGAATTAGATATAGTTATTATTCGCTAAATTAAACCAGAGGTCATTAACCTTGTGTACGACGTCCTACATTCTAATTTCACACCTGCTAGTCATTAGCAGCGCTGACAGTAATTAGGATTATAAAGTATTTACTCTAAAAACGGACAACTCTACTTTCTAATTTGACACCTGTCAAGCATTAACACCGCTGACAGTAATTACTCTAAAAACGGACATGCAAGCTTTCTCCCACTACCAGTGTACAATATATATACGCACAGAAAATTAGCGAAAATTTCTCATTTTGACTGCTTGTGTATGTGCTGATACATCGTGAAATCTATCTCTGCATCTTTTTTAATAGTTGAAAGACTGTTTGTGCGCATTCAGTATACGCAACTTTCATCATTAAGGGTGTGTAGACAACACACACATACTAGTTTTTGGTAAGTGTACAGATTTTATTTAATTTTAATGTATGTGCAGATTTTATTTAAACGTAAAAATTATTTGTATTAAAACATTATCAAGCGCATTATTGAAACATTTGAATACGTTAATAACTGAGTATAATTTTTATTGTATGTACAGATTTTATTTAAACGTAAAAATTATTTGCATTAAAAACATTATCAAGTGCATTATTTATTGAATTTAATACATGTGTGTGTACGCGTGTGTGTGTGTGTACGCGTGTGTGTATGATCAAATTACAATTTCTGAAAATATATTCTTACCGTATTTTTATAGTGGCAATTTCTCATTGATCGCTGAAACATCGTGAAATCTCTGCATCTTTTTTAATAGTTGAAAGACTGTTTGTACGCCTTCAGTGTAGACAACGCACATACTAGTTTTGGTAAGTTGTACAGATTTTATTTAATTTTAATTTTAATGTATGTGCAGATTTTTATTTAAACGTAAAAATTATTTGTATTATCAAGCGTGTTATTGAATTTAATACATGTGTGTGTGTGTATGATCAAATTATTATGTCTGTTACAAATTTTCTGAAAAATTGCTTTAAACAAACGTTTTTAATGTAACAAATTTAGAAAGTAGGTCACAGCGTATGATGACATTTATATCTCTCTCTAATTCTGTTGTGGACATACATAGCTGTAAGGGATGACTATCTCCTTATGAATGCGGAATGTAGACTTTCCTAAAATTATTTGCATTAAAACATTATCAAACACATTATTGAATTTAATACATGTGTGTGTGCGCGCGTATGTGTATGATCAAATTATTATGGAGTGGGTTATACAAATAATAATAAAGTGTGTGTAATATATATATATATGTATATATATATATATACATTATTAAAATACATACACACAGCTCCAAGATTATATTAAACAGTTTTACAATTAAAAATACATACACAGCTCCAAGATTATATTGTTACAAGTATGAAAATATATCTAAACTAATATTTACAATTTAAAAAAAAAAAAAAACACAGTTCCAAGATTATATTGTTACAAGTATTAAAATATATCTAAACTAGTTTTACAATTAAAAATACATACACACACATAGCTCCAATATTATAATGTTACAAATATGATGAAAATATATATATATATTTAAAACTAGTATTTACAAAATATGTATAAAATAAGACTTAAACACGTCTATGTACTGTGTTGGTCAATGGCGTATATTCTACAAGCGAATCATGTAGTATCATACAGTAGGCGGTCGTCTGTGTAGGAAAATTCGTTGACGATTCAAATTCTAAACGTACATCAACTGCTGAAGACTTAAGTGCTTCGTCTTGTCTGCTACAATCGAAAACAAACAGCGGGGCTTTTGATTTGAATAATTCCGGTGTCA